>JACONP010000294.1:0-17016 GCA_016624345.1 Platycodon grandiflorus
GTATTATTCACAAGGAAGTAATGGCGGAGAAGATTCATTGTCGGCTCGAATCCGCGAGAACGGACCACAACTACAAAGCTCGCCGGCATCATGTTCAGAGAGGTCCAGAGGATGTGCGACATTTCTTTCAAATGAGGCAGGATAAAGGAAAAGAGAGCGGGCGCGGCCGTCGCCGGCGGAGATAAAATCCAACCTTGTCCCTCCTCCGTCCGGAGATCGCTAGTGGGCTATCGGCGCGAGGAAAAGTGACTCGGAAGTCATTTGCGAATATTCGGCGAGAGTCCTCCACGTCGCAAGATCGGTGGTGGTGGTGGATTCCTCCATCTTTGACAACCCTCGGCACGGGGCTCCTTGTCTCGAGGAGGCCGCGGGGGAACAGAGGGCGACCGAAGTAGATGCTCCTCCCTTGGTCCTAGCCATGCAGGCGGATTCATTAGATCTGAATCGTGGGCGTACGAAGGACCCGCGACCTTCCTCTTATATCTCTTATAACCAGAGCGAGCTCTTTACCCGAGGCACTGGTGAGCTCGGGGACCGAGCTAGCTGAGCTTTTTACCTCGGCGGCCTCATGGTCTCTCCTCTCCTCCCGGCCTTATACGGGCTATTATTTTATCAATAGTGAAGTATTGATCCCGAGCTCGTCTACAACCTCGTCGGGCGGATTACTTGCATGGCGAGAAAAGAGAGGAGATCCGGGAATGTCATAAAGATCATCACCGACACCGAAAATCTTCTACCTCAGCGCCACGACCTACCAAGTATGCCCTCGCCACGGGGGGCACGAAACCCATCTACCATGATATTGGACATATATATTCTCCCGAGGGGAGAACAAGCAAAAAGAGACGAGGAAGGCGATCCGGACGAAGTCGAGCTCGTAGAGGCTCGACGAAACCAAGCTCGACGAAGAGGTCGAGCTCGAGACTCCACAGGGTTAAAGACAAACTTCGACTCCTTCCGAACGACATGTTAAAATTGTTGAGGAGGCCGAAGAGTAAATTACACGAGTTAATCAAAAAGCTCGGAGCGGCAGTGAGAAGATGAAGCAGCCGCCCGAGAAATCGAAGGAAACGGAGTTAGCACCCGGCAAATTTGAAAACACGGTTTGAAATACAGCAAAATGCGGCGAAAAGAACCAAGGAAAACACGAAAGAAGAAAACAAACTTACAAGGTGAAAACGAGAACTAGTGATGTAAGGAGGCAACAGTTTTTGAGAGCGGTTGGGGCGCCGGAAAGTCTCTAAGAAATCGCCGGAGAAAAAGAGGTTTTTGAAAGGTTTTGTGAAAAGTGAAAAATGGTAACTCTCCCTTTTATAGTTGGATCTCTGAGTCGACCCAGTAAAACACGCGGATCTTGGCTTAGCTTCCGGAAATAGCGGTGACAAACACGCACGAGTGGAAAGGCGCCAAGAGGGTATTTGAAAAGACGAAAGGGCGTTGCATTAAATGCCGGTGTCTCGTACTCGCTCATGTCACGAAATGTCGGCCTTGGCGGACGTGCTTTCCTCGACAAGCGAGCGTTTAAAAACTCAGCCCCGGCCGCAATGACCAAACCGAGCTGATCTCATTATATCCAACGTGGACAAAAGCTCGAAGTGGGTATAACGGACTGTGGAGTAGATTCCTCTCCCTCAGGATAAATCCATTACACTCGAGGACTCGGGGGCTACTGATGGGATCCTCCCAAAATCCTATTCCACGTGTCATCCACAATAGCGAGTGGGCCCATCCTACACAAGCGACCAACGGCGGCCCATTAGGTCCAAGGTTGCTCAAGATAGGTGGAAGGGGGTTGAATAGCCTATGTCCAATTTTTGAAGATGATTCAAAAATCTTACTTCACTAGGGTTTTAAAATTTTGCAGGCGGAAGTCTTGTGAAGAATAGGACAGGTTGAGAATGGCTGATCTTCACAGGTCAAGATCAGCAGTTCTCAATAGTTTGGAAATCTGGAAATTTAAGCAACACGAGTAATCACAATCACACACAAGTAGACAGAGTATTTAATATGGTTCACACTTATAAATAAGTGCTACGTCTACAACCAAAGTGGTCAACTTTGGATTTGAAAATCGTGTACTAAGTTTTTCCACTAGATATTTTACAAACTAAATCTCTAATGGATTGTGTACAAAAATTTTGTTGACCAAGTGTTTGTGTGGGAGAATTGATATCTATAAGATACAATTCTCGTGAGCTATGAAGGCTCGGTGTTGCAATCAATGAAGAGCTTTTTAATGGACTAGACGTCTAGGTGTGAAGCTCTTGTGACTAAGTGCGAATAGGACGTTTTTGCTTTTAAGAACTTTGAAGACAATGGAGATTCAGCAATTGAGTAGTTGATGTGTCTTTAATGTAGCAATGAAGTCTTCTTTTATATGCAGAAGGAAGCTTGGAGTCGTTGGAGATCTTCTAATTTTGAATTTAAGAGCAATTAATGCCCTAATCTGGTTGTTGACTTCTGATAGGCTATTCTGCAACTTGCAGTCTGTCTCCTGACTTTTTGCCAAAAATAGGCGGTGCAACTGCGGGAGAAATGTCCTTTTAGTATTTGCCGAGAATGGAAACCTTCATTAAATGAGAGTTGCGGTTAACATTGTATCGTATTTAATGAGGTCTTCTAATTTGAGGCACATCTTCGCCGCATCTATCGGACGATCTTGAGGTCTTCACATTCTTGATGAAGCTTTGCGATATGAGCTTGTCCGATATTAAAGGAAAACTGGATCAAGATTTTGCTTTGTTGTGTAGAGCGTCCAATGTCCTATAGGCTGTTCTTCTTCAAGTCTTATACAAAAAGAGCAACCCTAAGCTATTCAAGCTATGCCTAAGTACAAGTTGCCACACTTGAACACGAGCCCATTAGTCACCTTGTCTTAGACTTAGGTTATGGATTCAAGCAAATTTGAACTAAATACAACAATCTCCTCCTATTTGCTTGAGTCCATGACCCTATGAATACAATATCAGCTGACCATGTTCGATCCTAGTAATAACATGCTTGTAGGAATAATATATTGAGTAAGCATGCCCTAGATGAACTTACATCAAGAGGTTATTGTATTCAAACATTACAAAGTATTTACAAGTAAGAAATTTAAGCATAGAATACTTGTAATAAAGCTGAGTTTAAAGACATGCAGATAAGCAGATTAGGCAATAGAGATCATGTCTTTAAACCAGTGGTTTAAATTTCATGCATTCACAGAATAAGCAGATCATAATAAAGCATGTAAATTTTAAAACAAACGTAGTTAGTTAAACAAGATGTTTAATTCCAATGTTTTAAAAATAGAAAGTTCATCTAGGTGAGAGGATGACCTAGATGGTGCATGACCTTTGCCTTTTCAGATGAGGATTGCCTATAGCTTCTTGATGCATGTCCATAACTTCTCGATGCCCATCTAGAGTTGACAGCAGCCTTTAGTCTTGCAATTTCTTCTTTGGCTTCTGCTAACTCTTCTTTTGTATCTGCCAATTCAGAGGAGAGATCTCTGTTCTTCTGCTTGAGCAGAGCATTATGCTCAATGAGCTTAGTCCGCTGATCATTGTTGAGTCTAGCTATCTCCTCCTTCATGGACGCAAGCGAGGAATGAATGAAGGAAGTGGTTGCTTGATATGTTGGTGTTCTGGCGATATAAAGCCAAATGCTTGAGGTGAGGTTGCTTGTCGCTCATGCGAGGAGGAGCGGAAGCGATTTACGTTTTGGGATTGAAGCACGTGCTTGTATCCAAGGTCAACCATGTCTATGGTCTTGATATCGAGGTGACAGATTGTCCCAATTTTCTTTGAAGAGGGCATTAGCGAGAGGAGGTTCTTGAGGCATTTCGCGATCGGCGAGATGGTGTCGGCGAGCATTGAAGGCGGCCTCGACGTTGGAGATGTTGAGGACTTCGGTTAGACAATCGGCTGGACATGGGTGATATGAGGTGATCCGCATGAAAGCGGTGCGGGGGCCTTGGTGAGGTCGGCAGAGATGACTTCAAAGTTTTTCAAGAAGTCATGAACCGCCGCGGCAGGGTATGTATCGAGAGAGTCGGGATGACTAGCTGGAGGAGAAGACGGCGAGGAGGAAGAGGGATGTGTGGAGATGGGAGGAGGATTCTTGGTGGCTTGGTCGATGGGAGGCGGGATGACCATGGAGGAGTGAGAATGGCGGGAGGAAGCGGGAGCTGGTAGAGAAATGCTTAGGTGGCTCGGAGTAGGAGAAGGAGCAGGGAACATTATCGGGGCAGGAGCATCATCATGAGCGGGATCGGGGAGGAGCAGCATGGCGGGAGCGGGGGCGGTCGGGAAGAAGTAGAAGAGGTGGTTGTTGAACGGGGAAGATGCGGGGAACAGGAAAGAGTCTCTCTATGTAGATGACATAGGAGGAGGGATGAATTAAGTAGGGAGGAGGAGAAAAGTAGATAGAAAGGGAAAGAGTACAGAAGAGAATAGGAATGAGAGGGTTAAAGCCTAGATAGGTGGTGACTACATCAATGAAGTCGTAGACCACAAGCTGAGATAGGACAAAAGGATGGCAGATAAGTGTGAAGATTGGGGGTTTAGGCGAGAGAGAGAAAAGGAGATGTCGATTTGGTTGGGAGAGGTAGACCTAGGTCCTGTGGATGGCAATCCATTGGTGGAAGATCATAAGATCTTGAACAGCTGAATTGTGAGAGAAGAATTGCTGGGACCAGGCAGGAGGAAGAGGATCATAATAGGCGCCCCATTGGAAAAGGATGTCACCTGCAGACATGGGCTGGCAGGGAATCCTCTTAGGGTAGTCTAAGGTGGAGAGGAAGGGGTGGTGTCGGCGGGATTGGGATTAGGTCTGCATCTCGGAAGGACGGCGGTTCTGAACTTCGGGATGGAATTTCTTTGTAGGGATTGGGTTTGATGCATTTGGGAGGAGGTGGTCGAAGAAGAAGAGAGAACGTTTTGAAGATGGCTGATGAGTGGGGAAGGATGGTGAGGTGGAAGGCTTTTGGATGGGTGTAGTTTGAAGGGATTCAGAGTGCGGAAGGGAAGGAGTAGGGGAAGTGGAGGTGTTTGTGGGCAGAGTTGGTGATATGGGAGGAGAATGAGTAGGTAAGGATTGAGGCGAAGAGGGATCAGTGGCTTCAGCAAAATGTACGTTCTTCTTGGCACTCTTTTTAAAACGTCGGCTTTGTTTAGAAAGTGTATGAGTAGAGAAGGCAGAAGTTGGAGAGGGTGAAGTTGTTGTTGAAAGCTGCGGGTGGAACAGCGGTGAAGGATGGCTTGGTTTGAAACGGTTGGTGTGGGGGGAGCGGTAGATGTTACGTTGGGTAGATCAAAAGATTCATCAGTGGGCTGAGGATTCTGTCGAGACTTGGGGTTGGACAGGTTGGCGGGTTGGAATGTGGAGGTATCCTTTTCAACCTCAGATTTTGTTCGAGACTTGCGGTTTTGTTTGAGTCGTGGAGTGAGAGAAGAAGAATGTTTGGGCTTTTTGGAAGGAGACTCAGTTGGCTCATAGGGATCATGATCGAGTTTTCTGAGATCAAAGTCCTCAGGTAGGTCAGCCCCTATGGGTTTAGGCTCCTCCTCAGCAGGTGCCTCAGTTTCAGAAGATGTGACCTTTCTCTTACCCTTGCTGGCTTGGGTAGAGGTGCCACTAGTAGAAGAAGCAGCAGCAGTAGCAGTAACAATGGTTGTCCTTTTGGCTATATCATCCTGGTAACGGGTGATGTTGTTGGCCGTGAATACATAGGTGTTGGACACCTTGATGAGGTCGTCATTGATGACCTTTTCATCAATTTCCTCATATCTGAAGAATGACATTGATGACCGTACAAGGGTCGTCGCATGGAGGGTTAGCTTGAGCGTCGGCAACACTCGGGATAGCATAGAGAAAATGATTTTGGCCCAGTTAAGCTGCTTTCAGAGAATTACAGCTTTGGTCCACAGCAGTTGTTGAGAGGTAAAGATGTCCCTTGCGCCATTCTTGAAGAGAATGCTCTTATCGAGCAGATGACTGATGTGATAGGCGTTTTCAGGGAAGAGGTTCCTGGACATCTCAGAGAACCCTTCAGGTTGTGCAGATCCTCTCATCATCTCCCGGAAATGGCGATTGCGCTCGGTCAAATCAAGCTTGCCTTCGATAGGCAGTTCGAGGATTTCTCCTATATCCTTATAGGTCAACTTGATGTAGTGACTTCTGATGAAGCCCTTGATGTAGCTAAGGTTGACCAGCTCGTTTGCATTAGCTGGAGGAGGAGGTAGGATCATCCTAGTGTAGAATTCTTCAGCCAATGCATTGCTGTAGTGGGTATCATGAAGTTGGAATAGAGGAAGAAGCCCACATTCCGTCAAATCCTCGTGAGCATCACCGGCCATTGAGCCGATGATAGAGTCTCGGTCGATTGTCATTCAGGATGATAGCTTGACACAGGAAGGACTTTTAGTGGAAGCTCAGCAGCCTTATCAGCCCTAGTTAGCTTAGCAGAGGCAGAGGTGGAAGTAGTGACGGTAGCCTTGGAAGATTTAGTTCATACCTATACAGTTGGTAGATGTGAGAACAGCACATAGAGATAGGAAGGTATGCATAAAACAGCCAATACACATGTAATCAGCCGATATTAACACGAGCAGTGCATTGGAGATCTAAACAAAATATAACCATATTATAAAAGCGGCAAGAGCTGTTCATGAAGCGAGTTTAACAATGACTACATATTTTGTCACCTTTTAATCAAATGGAATAGCATAAGGCATGTAGCATAGCATCACGGAAACCTTAAAAACACAATTTTATACTACATAAACAATATTCAAACAATAATTTCAAGATTTCACAGTTCATCGATGGCAAATAGTTTGAAAATGAGCAAATTAGGTCAAAACAAAACCGTAAAACTTGATGTAAATGAATTGAAAAGTTGTAGAAGGCCTTACCATTGATGATTGTAAGATTAAAATGTGAAGATTGCGAAGATTTGAAAGTGTTTTGACAGGATTTTAGATTTGTAGGTAGAGGGTTTTTGAAAAGTTTGAAAATGGCGGTTGGAAAGTGATAGGTTCTTGCGATTTGCCTTTTTATACCTCGCGAGTCAATAAACCCTATTTGATAAATTTTGACATCGCATTTATGACTTCGGAGTAACTATTCACATTACGCACTAGTGCTGTCTATTTTATTGAAGAGCTGATATGAGGATAGGTACTTACTCAAGGTTGTCTATATACTCGGCAGAGTTGCGATCGGCTGATCACATAGGCAGTTTTATAACAGCAGTTTATAAAATAACTTAAGGAATTTGCAAGAAAGGTTAAGGATTGAGGTCGAGCATACCAAGCTCTCCTCTTAAATAAGCAAACCTGGTTGAATCAAGTGATTTTGTGAAGATGTCTGCTACCTGATTTTCATTTAAACTTTGTTGAATTTGAAGACCAAGGAAAAAATTTAGCTCTCCCATCATGCTCATCTCAAATTTACTCTGCATAAGCTTTTCAAACCTTTTGCAAAGATTTTCATTAGTAGAACCAAAGATAATATCATCAACATAAATTTGAACAAGTAAGGAATGACCTTTATGTTTCATAATGAAAAGAGTAGTGTCAATTTGACCTCTTACAAAGCCTTGAGATGTCAAGAACTTTGAAAGGGTCTCATACCGAGCTCTTGGAGCTTGTTTGAGTCCATAAAGGGCTTTCCTCGGCTTGTAGACATCTTCTCTTCTTGAGCGATCAATGAATCCAGGAGGTTGCTCTCACATAGACTTCTTCTTGAAGTTCTCCATTCAAATGCACTCTTTACATCCATTTGATAAACTTTGAAGTCCTTGCAAGAGGCATAGGCCAAGAATAATCGATAGCCTCTAATCTTGCAACAGGGCAAATGTCTCATCATAGTCAATGCCCTCCTCCCACCTATATCCTTGGGCTACGTCGCGCCTTATTTACGGTGATGTTGCCATTTTCATCCATCTTGTTTCTGAAAACCCACTTTGTGCCAATAACAGCTTGTCCTTTTGGTCTAGGGACAAGTGTCCAGACTTGGCATCTGTCAAATTGGTTTAACTCTTCTTGCATGGCCTCCACCCAGCTTGGATCTTCCAATGCTTCGTCTATCTTCTTGGGTTCAATATGAGATACAAATGCAGTAGAGTACATGCATTCATTCCTTGAAGCTTGTCTTGTTTGAACGCCAGCATTAAGATCTCCAATAATTTGAGTGATAGGATGATCTTTTACTTCTCTAACTTCTGCAGGTTGAACTTGTCCTATTGTTGCATCGGCAGAGTTGGGTTCTTGAGAAGTAAAAGTTTCTGAAACTAAGTTTTCTAAAGGATAGGTTAATTCCAAGGTAGGTTGAAGAACTTCTGATGTGGAAGGCAGAGTGGATTCTGGGTTTTCAGGGTTTTCGGTTGGTGGCTCATTTGAGGATTCTATTAAGTTGACTCTTGGAGGAACTTGTGGAGGATTGGGATCTGCAGATCTTGAGTTTGGCTGTTCTGTACCTGTCTTATACTCATCAGAATCATTAGTAACCTTAGGAGCCAAATGTGGCCCAATAAAATCAAATTCATCAAAAGAAACATGTACAGATTCAACAACTCTAAGTGAAGTTTTATTGTAAACTCTATAAGCTTTTGAAAATTTAGCATATCCCAGAAAAATTCCTTCATCTCTTTTGGATTCAAATTTACCTCTATGTTCTCTACCATTGTAAAGAACATAGCATTTGCATCCAAATATTTTAAAGAATCCAATGTTGGGAGCTATGCCTCTCCATATTTCATATGGAGTTTTGTTATGAAATTTGTTTATATTAGACCTGTTTTGTGTGAGGCGGTGTTCACGCTTACGCCCCGAAATACATGGCGGTTTGGCTTGCAATCATTGTCTTTCTGCTTCAATGAGAGTTACTTTTTCCTTTTAGCAACTCCATTTTGTTGAGGTGTGCCAAGCTAGAGAAGTTGTGACCAATTCCATGATCATCACAATATTTGGCAACACCATTGTTCTTGAACTCTGTTCCATTGTACGATCGACATCGAGATATCATCCGGCCAGTGCGTAGTCTTGAAGAGTTCGGTGATGATATCATATGCTTCATCTTTGGAGGACATCATCTCCACCCAAGTAAATCTTGAGTAATCATCAACTACCACAAGGGTATACTTGCGCCACCAAGACTTGTAGTAGTTGAGTCCAAACAAATCCATGTGCAAGGCATGTAGAGGTGCAGTTGTTGATAGGCAAGGCTTGCTTTTGAATGAAAATTTGTGTAGTTTGCCTAGTTGACATGCTCTGCAGGCTGTGTGATTCAGTCGATATTTTAGGCAAACCAACAACTAGATTGTCCTTTGATAGCTTCTCCAGTATTTGAAATTGAGATGGCTAAGCCTTTTATGCCACAACCAGTGTTTTGATTGATGACCTTGCAACCAAGCATAGATTTGACTTTCTTCCAATAGCATTAAGGTCAACGGCATAGACATTTCCTTTTACGAATCTGTCGGGATAGTTGAACATGTCTCATTGTCCTTTATGAGACATTGACTTGAGGAGAAGCCGCGGGTTAGTCCTTTATCACAAAATTGTGATATGCTCGGCGGTGTGCTTTAAACCTTCAACGGAGAGACTTTTGATGGAGGGTTTCCTCTCACTATGCTTCCATAGCCTATTGTCTTTCCCTTTGAGTTGTCTCCAAAAATAGGAGGGCCCTTTGCTTCAACAATATTGAGAGAAGATTTGGATCACCGGTCATGTGCTTTGAGCATCCTTTGTCTAGATACCATAGATCTTTCTCTTCTTCATTGACAGCATAAAGCATTCTGAAATATAGACATTTAAGAATATGGTCCCCTTTTATTTTTGGGTCCTCAAGGTTAGCAACCTTTTGGGACCCACTGTTAACCTTTGGAGGAGTAAATCCTCTAGATTTAGGTGTGAATCTCGAAGGCATTCATGAATCTCATGACCATGGCCTTTGCGAGAAGAGCATTTGTGAAATCCTTCAACATGAGTAATGATTTCTTTTGAGGCTTCTTATTATCAGCGGTCTTTGGAATGACCTTTGTCGATAATTGGCCTATAGGACTTAGGCGATAATGCCTTTTCTTATTGATGTAAGGTTTACCATAGGTAGACCTCTTATCAAAAGATTTTGCATTTCTGAGCACATGTCCTTTAAGCTCTTTATCGGCGAGTTCACTCCTTTCACCTTTTTATAGGCGGTGTTGGGATCGGCAGTCTTGCCCTTGACAAATTTAATAGGCTTGGTGAGTATTCTTTGACTTGCCACTAGTCATCCCTGTTTTCTTAGGGTGACTAATAGCGAGTTTAAGTTGCTCGAGACTCCTATATGAGTCATTTTTGGCGAGTTGCTTTCCTTGGGTTGTCTTTTGTGTTCTTGGAATAAACAAAAGGAACTTTGTTAAAGCCAAGTCCTTGCCTTTGGGAGCTGCTGGTCATAGAAACTTACGGCCATTCTTGACAATCACTTGAGATGTCTCATCCTTTTGAGAACTAGAAGAACTCCTACATTGAACTCACTTTGGAAACCAATACCGGTTTGTCATCAAGAGATTTTTGGTTTGAAAGAATGGTATCAAAGTTTCCTTTAGAGTTATTCCAAGTATTGACAACCTTTTGAAGGTCATCTTTCTCGAGTTTATTTTCTTGATATGTTCAAGTAGGAAATCTACTTTTTCGATCAAAGTTTTGTTCTCTTTTGCAATTTGATACTTTCGACTTCTTCTCTATCAAGATCTTTGATCTTAGACATCAAGGTTGATTTCTCGAGAGCGACTAGTTCATGCTTCTTGGCTAGTTTTACATAGGCTTTGAATTTTAAAAACTCTTCCGGCATGTCCTTGTTTGCTTTAATGAGCTCTCCCTTTGATGGGTTATTGAGCTCATCATCATCATCACTATCATCTTCTTGAAATGGTAGTGACCTAAGCTGAATCATGTGGTGACTCCCGGCCATAAGGCATATGTTTGCTTCTTCACAAAATCACGGAGTCATCCTCATCGATGTCGGTGTCACACCATGTAGGCGGTGCTTTCATCAATGTCTTGACCACCATCCCTTTTTGTTTTGAAATTTAGTTTCGGGGCGTTTCTTATAAAGTTCATATTTTGGCTTTGGACATTTAGAGGCAAAATGGCTGGTTTCCTACGGTTAAAACAAACTAGCTCATTATCCTTTTGATAGTCTGTGATTTATAAGGAGGAGAACTTTTGGTTGGCGGTTGTTTTATGAGGACGGCGTTTTGTGAAGGCTGCCTATGTGATGATGATTTATTAAACCTTTTGAAAGCGTTGATATTTCTTTACAAACATAGCAAAGGCTTCGTCGAGAAGAATATCATCATCTTCCTTTGGATGTAGAAGGTGTTTCATCGGGTTTTGAACAGGAAGGTTCGAGACATGGGGTAAGGACAAATTTTAAAACTCTTTTCCATTTCTTGAGCTTGTTGGATCTCAAGCTCATAGCTGAAAGACTAGCATAAAGGTTTCTAAGGTCAATTTGTTTAAATCTTTTGACTCTTTTATGGCGTGATTTTACATGCCATATAGTGCATTCGAAATCTCATGTTTATTTCTTTCTTTTCATACTTCTTTCCTAAGGGTAGCAAGAGTTGACTACCTCATAGAATGCATCATAGGCGCTTCGAGAGACTCTTTGGGATCCTTTTGGAAGGAGTCAAACTTACGGATGCAGGTGTATAATTTGTTGTTCTTTGTCTCGTCACCTTCAAGATATTCAAGGATGGCTTCCCACATCTCCTTTTTGTATCAGTTGATAATCTGGCGATAAGTGCTTATATCAACACATTTGGTAATGATGTTGATGGCTCTTCCATCCAGTGCATCATTCTTTACGTCTTCATCATCCCACTCTTCTTACGGCTTTGGTACTTGGGTTCGGCGGTTGGATCTAGCGGCGGTGTATTGGAAACCATGGAATTACGGTCCATCGTGACACATTTCCACAAGCGTTTATCAATTGAGTTCATATGTCTTTTGACTTTATCTTTCTAGATGTCAAAGTGAACTTCATCAAGACAAGACAATGGTTCACATTTGAGGTTTCCAACATTTGGTGGCAGCCATGATCTTTAATCTCAAGAGGTTAATCTCGGAAAAACAAGTTTTCAAAGAGTTAAGCTCGATACCAATTGTTAGGTCCAGGTTGCTCAAGATAGGCTAGAAGGGGGTTGAATAGCCTATGTCCAATTTTGAAAATGATTCAAAAATCTTACTTCACTAGGGTTTAAAATTTTGCGGTGGAAGTCTTGTGAAGAATAGGACAAGTTGAGAATGGCGATCTTCCGCAGGTCAAGATCAGCGGTTCTCAATAGTTTGGAAATCACGGAAATTTAAGCAACACGGTAATCACAATCACACACAAGTAGGCGAGTATTTAATATGGTTCACACTTATAAATAAGTGCTACGTCACAACCAAAGTGGTCAACTTTGGATTTGAAAATCGTGTACTAATTAAGTTTTTCCACTAGATATTTTACAAACTAAATCTCTAATGGATTGTGTACAAAAATTTTGTTGACCAAGTGTTTGTGTGGGAGAATTGATATCTATAAGATACAATTCTCGTGAGCTATGAAAGCTAGGTGTTGCAATCAATGAAGAGCTTTTTAATGGACTGACATCTAGAGTGAAGCTCTTGATGACTAAGTGCAGAATAGGGCGTTTTTGCTTTTAAGAACTTTGAAGACAATGGAGATTGACAATTGAGTAGTTGATGTATCTTTAATGCAGCAATGAAGTCTTCTTTTATATGCGGAAGGAAGCTTGGAGTCGTTGGAGATCTTCTAATTTTGAATTTAAGAGCAATTAATGCCTAATGCAGTTGTTGACTCGATAGGCTGTTCTGTAACGCGGTCACGTCTCGACTTTTTGCCAAAAATAGGCGTGCAACTGCGGAGGAAATGTCCTTTTACGAGTATTTCAAGAATGGAAACCTTCATTAAATGAGAGTTGCGGTTAACGTTGTATTGTATTTAATGAGGTCTTCTAATTGAGGCACATCTTCTTGACGTCTATCGGACGATCTTGGGTCTTGACATTCTTGATGAAGCTTTCGATATGAGCTTGTCCGATATTAAAGGAAAAGCTGCGGATCAAGATTTTCTTTATTTGTGTAGAGGCGTCCAATGTCATAGGATGTTCTTCTTCAAGTCTTATACAAAAGAGCAACCCTAAGCTATTCAAGCTATGCCTAAGTACAAGTTGCCACACTACTTGAGAAAGCAGAGCCCGTTAGTCACCTTGTCTTAGACTTGGGTTATGGATTCAAGCAAATTTGAACTAAATACAACACCGTCGTCGAGGTAGTCGAGTATGTCATCAGAGGACCTTGATGAGGGCTCGCGGCGGCGATCCCAGCTAAAGCTTCGCCAACAAAGACACTACTCGAGCTTAACCTCGGTGGATCTTAACAATGTCTCGGCGACCTCGGAAGGTCTCACTTATATCCTCGCCAAACTCATATTAGAACCTCGACTTCCAGTTATCCTCGGCGAAAGTCAACATCGGGCATTTAATGTTGGCGGCGTGGCACATTTATGGGGCGGGAGACCTCCGGCTAAGAAAGTAGATTTCTTCTGACTAAGTACGGTAGCATTTGTAGCTTCTCCTCATTCCCAGTGGGAAGCTTCCATTGTCCTAGCAATTTACATGAGGAAGAATGGGTTTTCCTCTACACGCTCCACGAAAACCGGTGACTCACTCAAAAACCTCCCTCCATGCGCCATCCTTGGCTATAAAGGAAGAACATTCCTTCATTAAAACCAAGCTGCATTTACTCTAAAGAACCAAAACCACGAGAAACCATTTATTGCTAAAACAGGAACTCTCTCTCCTTATTTATTGTGTTGAACATTCCAAGCATTAAACACAACACTTGCATATCATCCAACCATCATCATATACTTACTCTCAGCGGAGGGTGATAGTCGAACAAACCCCAACATCCTTGGCGGTGTTTCTTCTTTGTCTTATCAGGGAACCACCATTCACGGCGGTTTTGGTCACGACAAACAACGCCTTTTAAGGCGAGCGTCGACCCGAGAAGCTAGCAGCGTGGATCCGGCGTGGTCACCAAAACCTTTTAGTGATCAATACATGGATGAATGGATTAAAAATTTTTTAAGTTCACTTATTGCTACAAGTTGGCTATGTCCCAAATATTTTTGTTGGCACCCGGGCTTTTGATAGTTAGGTGTTGCCATATACTAGATGGTAATACCTTAGCCATTTTGGGCTTTGAATTATAAGACCTTAACTTGAGGTAAGGTATATATTAAGTTAGGCCTTAGCGAGGTGAGAGACCTTTTGTGACCTCAGCGGGTTCCTTTTAGTGACCTTGGCGAGGTAAAGTGCCTTAGTGACCTTAGCGAGATAAGGTGCCTTTTAGTATGATCTTCTTCCCGGTAACAAGGAATGGGTAATGGTTGACCTCATTTCGGTGAGGAACATTTGGTTTTGGAATGATTGAACAAATTTGAGAATACAAAACTCAAAACTTTCACATATATTTTAATATTACAAAGATTACAAAAGAGGTTACATCATTGATAATATTTATTGGTGGTCGGTGCTAGGGATTTATCGATTGAGTCCATCTTGCTCTACTAGTCTGTATAGTAGGTTCCTTCTCCGGATGATACTGTGACCTTGAAAGGTCCTTTCCACCCGTGGATAGTTTGTTTTACGTTGCATTCCTACCTATAGCCACACTTTTCCTAAGTACCCAATATCTAGCTAAAGTCTTTGGCTTGGCTTTTGTAATTGTGGCCTTTTCGAGTTTCTTGTAGTTTATCATTCTCATCCTTCCCTTCAATCTTCTTTCTTCGAGTAAGTCAAGGTCAAGCCCTCGTGCTTCTTTGTTAGTCTCTTTGTCAAAGTGGCTTACACGAAAAGTTGGGAGAGCCATTTAAAGCGGTGTCATTACCTCCCGAGTCATAAGCCGAGGTGAAAGGTGTTTCTCCAGTAGGACCTCGGATGGAAGTCCGGATGCTCCATAGAGCAATTTGGTAGTTCCTCTAACTATCTCTCTCCCTTTAATCCAAGCTTCTCTTTAGTACATGCGTAATCTGTTTGTTCCCGACCTGCGTGCTTGTTGCCTTGTGGGTGAGCCATCAGGACTTCGATGCTTAACATTCATGTTCCCGACTGCTTTGTAAGCTGGTAGATTATTGGGTTCCATGGTCGAGACTATCACTTGAGGCCCAAATCTACACTAGATGAAGTCGTGGATAAGCGAAGGCCTTGTCTTTGGCTATATTGGCAATTGGTTTAGCTTCTATCCACTTGGTGAAGTTGATACACTTATTGCCAAGGTTTAGTTGACAAGTAATGATTTTCACGCGAAAATGAATGAAGATCCACAAAGGATTGATATTGTCACGACCCGACCCGAGTTCCTATGGACCCGAGTGGGCATGAAACATATAACAATAATTAGCGGTAAAAATTCTGCTAAAATTTAACTTTATAACATCATTTTTAATCTTGAGTCAATGATCTCAACAAACATTTGATAATCTTTGTTTAACTAGGAAGCATTACAAATCGAGTTGACTTTTTGATAACTTACGTATTTTGTCCCACTCTATCTATGTACCTAATTGATACATAGTTCCATATTACTCGAACCATTACATCTTGATTCCTACTAACGACCCTACAATATTGATACTACGGTCTTGTTGAGATCTAATTTTAAAACAAATACAGGTGAGTCGAAACTTCGGTAGGTTACTAGATGCATGGCATTTTATCAAGCAACATGTTAAAAACGGTATATATCACAACAACAAATAATTCTATATACACGATAGGCTCATTTGCGCAAGCGTCCCATTCAGGTTGGTGACCAACCGACAAGCACGACTAATCATAACATCACTCTATAATTTGGTACTAATTTTAGTACTACTAACTCAAAGCATTTATTTAACCATTTCAAATATCTCATATCACATACTAACAATTAATACACATTTTATCATGGCATGAAACTATTTTTAGTTAATCATGTATATATCTCAAATAGGAGGGTTAGTAACTTACCTCCCAGTAAGCTTTCTAAAAGAGTTTTCTTATCAAATATATTCCCACCAAGTTGGTTCGTCCAAACTTTGATCAACCTTGCCCGAACAAACTTCGTATCTTAAATAATGTTTCCACTATGGAGTGTGTGTGTGTGTATTGTGTATATGATTTGAATAGGTTTCAAGGCTTAGAACCATCCTTATATAGGCCTCTAAACCGTGTTCTACTCATAGCTACTATTAGGTGTCAAGGCCGGGAGTGCGACGATTCAATTTGGAAGCTCGAGTGTCGAAGGGGGGCGATCCCGGGTTGGGTCGCGCCTTTGGCAGAGCGGCAGCGCGATATTGAATTTAAGCCTTCGCTTTGGTAGCCTGCATGCGGCCCCCTCACGTGCAAGCGGTTGTTGTTCCGTGTATAGAGTTTTTAAATTCCATTCAAATTGATCCTAGGGTGTTCCAAAACATCTTTGGGGTGTTTTATAGCTTTAAACCAAAGTCCTAAAAATGTAAACCATGTCAAGTACTATTTCTTTAGGGTTTAAACTTTAAACTTTCTCAATTCTTTCCCCAAATTGATTCTAACTATAATATTTTGAGTACGGGGTCTTACATCCTTCCCGTCTTAAGAGAATTAGATCCTCGAATTCTTGCTATCCTAAACCACCAATCTCTAAGATTCCTAAGTATGAAGTACTTTAAGGTTTGGTAAACTTTCCTCCTCTATTGGTATCATATTTATGAGCAAGTACACATGATCATAACATTAACTCATAACCTTTATATAACAAAACTTATTTTACAACATTACTATCTTACATTCTCAAAAGGGTACTAACATTATCCTATTTTACATTTGACTCTTCTAAGTGTCATACAAAACGGGTTTCCATACCTATTTACAAGGTCTCTTAGTACTCTATTTTACACCACTTCTCACTCTACCCTATTCACTCTTCATCCGAGATGATCTCTACGGATCTT
>JACONP010000297.1:0-10726 GCA_016624345.1 Platycodon grandiflorus
TAGCATATCTTAAGACTTTTAAAAATTTTAAGAATATTATAATCTTTTAAAATTATGATAATTTTGTAATAATAATAAGGGATATACTCAATAATATTGGGGGTGGGAAATGTGAATAGCACCGCTCTTTTGAAAACCCGACGCGAACCAAACAGGCTCAAGAGAATATTGCATTGCCTGACCGAAGCTGATTGGACAAATCCACCGTCAGGGAACTGTCTACCTCTCCTGTCTGGCTACCGATACTCCACCTGCTCACGGCACCTTCCCCTCCCCACTCCTATAGCAACCTCTAACTTCTGATTCCAATCATCCTCGTGGCCTTTGCTCAGTTCAAATCCGTATTTCTGACAACGATAAACATGGGGTTGGAAATCACAGAGCCCAACACTTGCATCCGAGGATGCTGCCGCAGCGACTCAATCCCTCTTCATCTCCCGCCATCTTCTTACACTCTCTCTGCTCCAATTGCTCGAGGTTGGTATATACACACTCAACTCGAAATTTGAAAAAAAAGGGGGCAATTCGAAAATGTAACGTTGGAATTTTAATTGAACCCTTTTCAATTGTTGCCTTGTTTATTCCTGGTTGCAGGCGCAGAGAGCGTTGTTTATGAAGCAATTTTGGATGGGAAACGAGTTGCTGCGAAGAAACCCATCTTGTCCACCTCGGATGACATCGATAGATTTCACAAAGAATTGCAATTGTTATGGTCAGTTTTCGATCAAAAATAATGCTCCATTAGACTATCAGTGCTCGTTTGGTACGCCAGAGTCGTGATTCCTTTCCGTGCTATTTGAACAATCATGGAAGGAAATTTGTACTAAAATAGCACGGAATGAAATGAGTATAGCTGTGTACCAAACAAGCAATTGAGTGTGTGTAGTGGAACCTAATTGAGTGTTCTTTTTCAGTTTTTTGCAAAAAATTAGGGAAGTTGACTTTTAGACTATTTTGGTTGTACATGTACATCAGTGGCGGATCTAGGATTTCCGGTCAGCAGGCTAAAATATTAAGGCATCAAAATAAAATTTTCATTATGAGCAAAGAAAGTGAAATTTGAACATATGTAAGAAATCTGAACTTTTCTCCTTAACAAAGACTTAATAACAACAAGATTGTTTACTGCCCCTCGGCACTCGCCACCAACGCGTAACAACAAATATTAATAGGGTCACCTACCACAAACAAGTAAATTATAAATAAGGCTACCGACCACCAATAAGGCCAAAAACTACTCCCTCCGTTCTACCCAAAGATTCTACGTTTGAAAAGTCTAATAATTAAGGGATATATAAGTGTCATTATAATTGGTCATAATTACAAAAATACACGAGCATAGTCAATATGCTTATTCCACATGTGGAGGGTAAGGTTATAATATGATTAAGATTGTAGGCATAATTTTTTAAAGTGGACTCTTTACCCGGAATGGAGGGAGTATAAAACAAGGCCAAACAGTAAAAAACAAATAAAATGGCCACATGTCACAAACAAGTGACAGTAAATTATACTCTTAATACAATTATACAAACTAATAATCACAAAACATATGTGATTCGGTCATTTTAACCAACTAAAAAACCATTAAACACTAGTTTTCACAGCTTTTCAAATTTATGGTTCAAATTTACAATTCCAAATTTACAAATTGTAATGCAAAATAAGCCTAGCAGATAAAAGAATTAGATTATGATTACCAATTTTTGAAATTGAACTTGAAATATGTTGTAGAAGCTTTTGATTCTTTCTGATTTCCAACTTCTGCTTTTGAAGCTTATTACTTCAAAGTTCAGTGTGAAATGTGAATTGCACAAAATAGGATGATTGGAGAAGAGAGAGACTGTGGTTTACAATTTTTCGGCGACGTTGTCGAAGCAACAAGATAGAAGAGAGACCGAGAGGGATGGGCGCACCTTGAGGGAGACGAAGCGGAGGGAGAAAATCTGGAAAGGGATTGTTTCTTCATTGGAGTTGAAGTTAAACTTTCTTTAATACCTATAAGTTATTAGTTTAACACGATCAAACCCCAATTTTAAGATTATTAGTATTGTAGATATTTTTGTTTCCTCTTTTTATTTTTTTTAATTTTTAAGTTGAAACAAGTATGTATAAAGCATGTCTTGAACAGTTTTGGGGATAAATTATAATTTCAAAAATGAGAGGGGTAATTTATTTGTTTTACAAAATTTAAAAGCTGTGTTTGAAAAAATAAAAAATAATTCATCCGGGTAGCTTGACCCACCCCTCCTCTTAATAGATCCAGGTGCACATGAATGCCTTAATATACACACTTTAGTATTGTAAGTGTAGATTCAGACGATAGATAACAAAGGTGAATTTACTAACTTCAAGCAAAAAAGGACATTCATTTGGGGCAATGAACTTTAAAAAAAGGACATTCAGTTAGGCGCTGCAGGGTAGTATTAATTCGGTTGACTAGCTATATTATATATATGCAATACAATATGACTAATGTGTGAGTGAATTTTGATGTTTGGGTATTATTACTCCTGGGGTAGCGTACAACACCTTAATGCTTTCTCTATTTTGTAATTTCTGTATATTGATCATTTTCCTTGCTCAAAATAGACAGTGTCTGTGGATTTTGGTGATTGGGTATTACTCCATCCCTAATTGAGCGTCCCTTTACAGTTTTTGTAAAAAATTAACAAAGTTGACTTTTAGGCAATTTTAGTAGTACATGGTTATAGTACATGGTTACGAATGTCCTTTGTCTCCATACTATGGTATTATAAGTGGACACTTGGACATGATAGCGAAGGTGAATTTAGTAACTTAAAAAAAATTGGGACACTCATTTTGGGACATATGGAGTACTGAATAATTTGACTTACCTACATTTTGACTATGTCATCTGATTGTCAAGCAAGTTAGATCATCCTGGAATAGCGACGCTAGTGGCTGCACATGCCAAGCCGCCTAATTACATGTTTTTCTTTCAATACTACGAGCTAGGAAGTGTTGCTGAGAAACTACATGTGGACGAATGGACTCCTAGTATTGACCAGGTCCTCTTGATCACCGCCCAGCTAGGTATTACTCTTTTCTAGCATCAAGCTGCGGGACATTATGTCTAACTGTTTATGATGCTTTGAACGTGGAGCTTTGCTTCTGTCACTAGCAAAATATGGCTACTTAGTTGTGGACTTTTTTTCTAAGTTTCAAATTAAAATTTATGAATGTTCTGAATTGGAATATTCTAGTGGATAAATTTTCTTGTTTGTAGGAGCTCTTATGCCGTTCAAATTTAAAATCTTGAATGTAATCAGTCTTCTTTAGGACCCCACCAAGATATATCCCAATATGCGGAAGTTTGATTGTTCCGTTATTAGTTAATGGGAAAAAGAGGAAGAATTCTGTGTGAATTAGACTTCAGTTTGTAAAAGCTCATGTTAATCTGAAAGAACCAACATGATATGAAAATTTCCCACCCTGTTGAAGTCCTAGTGTTGCAACTTGCAACCCTAATATTTAAGCTTGTTTCTCTAAATAATACTGGATAATCAACTTATAATGTGTAGTTGTTTATCTTTTACAGCAAAAGCTCTGCAGTATTTGCATAACGTTGGGATCTTACACAGAGATGTGAAGCCAGCAAATATTCTTGTAAAGTTTTACATGTCTCCTAAATCTTATTTAGTCTAATATACACAATGTCTCTAAATTAGCCCTAATTTTGTTTTCAGTTCTAATGATTTGGATATATTTAAAAGTTGAAGATTGAGCTGAGAATGGTTCAATAATGTTGTTATTAATCTGGTGCAGCTTGACAAGAATCTTCAGCCACATCTTGCCGACTTTGGTTTGTCAGAATACAAAAGAGATCTTAAACAGGTTTCTCTTGAAAATTGGAGGTCTTCTGGAAAGCCGACTGGTGGCTTCCATAAAAAAAACATGGTTGGCACTCTAATATACATGGCACCTGAGGTTTTGAGGAAGGAGATTCATACTGAAAAATCAGATGTCTATAGCTTTGGAGTATCAATCAAGTAAGATTTTCAAACTAACTGCTTCAGATTTTGAATTAGAGGATTTATAGTTTTACATCTGTTTAGGGTACTCATGAAACATCCAATTCAATCATTTGAACATACACATGCCTTTTAGGTAGTTGAAATAAGTTTTGCTATTGATTTAAGCTGTCTTCTTAATTTTCTAATATTTGGCAGATGGCTTGTTCCCTGGTTTGTACATTCTGCTCCTGCTCTAATAAAATTTCTCCTTTTTTTCTTAAAAGAATTAATTTTTAATATTGTCCTCTTCAGGATGGTATTTAAATCTGTGGGCTCTGCAGAGTAGGTTTAGTCTGTACTAAACAGTATAGAGGGTTGTTGGGAGAGTACTCTTACCTGGCTGGAGTTTTCTTCTGATTGCATTTCTCTTGCTTGATATTCTTTCATTCAGGCATCAGAGTGTTAAAGTCCATTAATATAAAGTAGACTGCTAATGACAAAACATGAGCTACTTCCTTTGGTCACTCTTGAGGTTGCTTGGGAAGGACGCAATTAGGTGAAGCCCCAGCAATATTGGCAAAATACAATTTATGGGTTGTTTCGCTCAGTTTGGAGTTTAGAAGCTTTCTAGTCCTTTGAGTGACACGTGGAAGGATAAGATTTTTTATTTCTTAAAGATAAGGCCTTCCTGTTTACTTTTGTAGAAGATGTAGCATAGCAAGATGCTTAAGCACGCTTAAGCAACATGCATTCAGCAAACGCGCAAGCTGCTCCTCCTTACTCTGATATCCGTTTGCTTAAGCAAGCGCTTAGGCAACCGGATGCATTTAGCAGGTGCTTAATCAAGCTCCATTTGCGGAACGTGCTTAAGCAAATTCAACCCGCTTAAAAATATGATCACTTAGAATATTTTCCTTGGATAAAAGGATAAAAGTAAGACTTTAAACAATATAATAATTATATAAGCTAAGTTCACATGCTTAAGTCTTACATAAACGGATTTAAGCAAATCTTAGAGTGTGATCAACAACTATGTAGGAGTATGTCCATAGTTATTAAATCGGCACCCCCGCTGAGATGATTGTGCCTTTAGGGGGTGGCCTCACGAGGTCGGTGGGGTGAGGTTGACAAAGCGGCGGACCGGTTGCCTCTTTCGCCTCTGCGAAGCAAAAAGGGAGCTAAGGCGATGCCCCAGCGGAATTTTGACGATTTGGTTTGGGAATATTTTTTCTTAAACACGGACATATTTTTAGATCCGGACAAACCTACTTAATATTTTCCCATTCAGGCCAAAGTTGTTATCGCCTTGAGGAGGCGATCACATCGTACCCTTTCGCCTCGAACTTCGTAGGAAAGATGCCTGCGGCGCCACCTATTGGCTCGGCACCGGAGTTCACGTCGCCGGAGGGTCGCCTACTGGGTTAGATCCAAAGTTGGTTGGCTCGTTTGAAGAGGATTTGGATGACTATTGTTTATATTTTTGAGAATACATATTTTATGAAAGAAATCTTTCACTTTTCAAGAAAAAGTGTAGTTTTGGTTTAAATCTTGAACTTAAAAGTTGAATGGTGTTATTAATTTTATTTGTGAACTTATTTACTAGAATTACTTTTATTTATAACTACTTTATGAATTTTTTACTACATACTCCCTCCTTCCTAATTTATTGACCTTGTCGAGTGAAACTAGGTGTTCTTCAAATGAAAATTTGACATATAATTTTTTCACTAAAACACGTAATTTGTAATACATGTTTTGTGATTTTGAAACAAATAAAAATTATATCAAATTTTCATTTAACTACTGTTTGACTCAAAAGTCAAACAGGACAATAAATTAGGAATGGAGGGAGTATAATTTAAAATTATTTTTCTTAATTATCGCCTTGTTTGCCTTTGAGCGCCTCTCAGCCTCGCCTATACCTAAAAGGTAACTCTTGTCTCTGCCTTCGCCTTTAATAACAATGGGTATGACTTTAAGTCCAACACTTGAGTTTATTGATGAGATAAGCGATTGGGTCAATAATAAGCTAGAAAAGTGGAGAAACTTTAGAAGTTAAATGATTTAGAAGTAGGAGTAAAACAAAATATATGAAATTCAAGTTTAGCGGTGATGGAGACAAAATTAGGTTAGATGGTCAAGAAATACCACAAAAGAAATAATTTTGATATTTGCGTCAAACATAAATCAAGATGGGGAGGTTAGAGATGATGTCAATCATCATAGAATAAAAGCAAGCCAGGTTGAAATGGAGAGTGCATTGGGAGTATTGTGTGATCGGCGTATACGTGCTAAGTTGAAAGTAAAGTTTTATAGGACAGTTAGGCATGCGCTACTATATGGAACCCGATGTTGGGCAACTAAGAAAAACATGTTAACAAGGTGAATATAGAGAATACAGTTAACAATGTTAACAATGTTGGTATGTATAAAGAATACGATTAGTCGAAAGCGGGGAAGAAGCGTTGGTTGGCGGTCTAAGGAGGACCCCGAGGTTTTGGATACTACTCATTGATCGTAGGTATGTCTAGTGGTGCTAAAGTAAATGGTATCGTCGGATGTTGAAGTGATTGATATTAGCTCGTCGATGGTATGAAAGCAGTGAGGTTGTGGTTTTAAAGGTACTTGCAATCAGGGATCTTCCTACTTTGTAGCGGGGTATTGCTCTCCCACGGTACATTAATAAAGCGCTTCAAAAGGCGGGTTCGAGAAATTGTTCATAGGAAGTGGGTCAAAGGCTAATGTGGCGTTGATGAAGGTGCTCTTATCAACGAAGGTTGAGAGCATAGGCTCCAGCATGCGGCTTCGGTTTCTTGTGGTGAATGTGATGCTGAATCGAGGCGATGCTAGTCCTCGTGAAGATTTGGTGTCGGGTTTGAATCTGTCTCCTAGAGCTCCTCCCGACCTTTGTCAGCGATTTGGCGGGTTCTACTCCTTTTAGCAATCTTTTATCATATCTGGATTGATGCGAGATGGTTTTACTATAGTCAAGTCTCGAAAGAACCGGAAGCAAATCGTATCTCCTCCTTCTTAACCTCATTTTTGGTGAGTCTCCTGTGCTCTTTCTATATGTTTCTCGATGGTTTCGTTGATCTATTGGAATGTTAGGGGTATTGGTAATAAGGCTTCGTTTAGATAGTGCAAAAGGCTTTTCGATTGCGGGTCTTCTTCTTGCTATTGCGGAACCTATGATCCTGCTACCGGATTATCAAATCTGAGGTTGTTTGGGTGTCTTTGGTTGTGTGGCTAATGTTAATGGCAAAATCGGTTGTTTTGGAAGCATGATTTCGATTGCGAGGGTTATTAGATACGATTCAGGCTATTACTCTTGACTTGCTTATCCTCGATGGGAGGATAAAATTAATATTACGGTGGTGTATGCGAGTTGTGATAGATATACTCGTCGAGAACTTTGGGATGAAATTATGGATATGAGTTCTTGCGAGAGATCCGTGGTTTTGTTATTGGTGATTTTAATTGTGTTCTTGATCAATCAGAAAAATTAGGTGGTAAACCTATTAAGCGAAAAGTTGTTGCTGAATTTTGGATATGGTGCAATAATGCAGGCTTATTGATCTTTGGTTATATTGGTAATATCTATCGTGGGTTAATGAACCTTAAGGAAAGCCTTCTATTCTTGAGAGACTTGTCGAGCCTTCTATCTGGCGTGGTTGGATAAATTTCATGCTACTACGGTTTCATGTATTACTTGTTACGTCATACTCCCTTGTCGTTCGGTCAAGTTCATGGTGATATTGTTAAGTGGGAGTTTGAGGTTCGAATATGTGGGCTAAGCATGTCTCTTTCCGTTACGTGGTGGACAATTCTTGGAATTTGTATATGGGCCGGGAGGCCTCTTGTGTGTTTTGCTAAAAAGCTTGCTTTCGTTTAAAGAAGGATATTTGAGAAATGGAACAAAGAAGTGTTTGGTAGAGTTGATCAACAAATTAAAGATCTTTGAAGATGAGGTGAGTCGATGTGAGCTAAACCTTGAAATGATCCTAGTGACAATACTAAATCGCTCTCGGCTGGCTCGAAGCTTCGATTATTGTGAGCTTAAGATTGATGAAGATTTACGGCGTCAAAGGCTAACATCTAGTGGATAAAGGATGGTGATAGAAATCACGAAAATTTTTACTCTTATGTTCTAAAGAAGCGGCAATTGTTTAATCGTCGGATTGAGAATAGTGATGGTGTTTGGATATCAAGAAGAGGATATCGACATCTTTGCTATTGATTTTTCTCGAACCAACTTGAAAGCCACATTGATAATCCGTATGATGATATTACGGATGTCATTCCGCCTTGTCATTTGAAATTGATAATGATATGCTACGGCTATTCCGTCTATGGAAGAGATCAAGGAGGCGGTTTGGTCGATGAGTAGTCAAAGTCGGTGGGTCTGATGGGTTTAATGGTTTTTACTATAAGGAGTTTTGGGGCGTCATCAAATCGACTTTTATAGGGCTATCCTGAATTTTTCTCTGGATTTTCCCTCCCAATTTGGTTGCCACTCTTATTGTTATGCTTCCTAAAGTTAGTGCTCTACGAGATTCGGTGAGTTTGGCGATTAGTCTTTGTAATTTCTCTAATAAAGTTATTCTGAGCTTCTTACTTGTCGGCTTGCTATCTTACCTCGTATTATCTCTCATGACAAAGTGGATTTGTCGAGGCGGTTAATTCATGAGAATGTTCTTCTTGGCGGAGGCGGTCCAATCTATAAAGAAAAAGGTTAGAGGTTCTAATGTGTGTTTAAAGCTTGATATGGAAAAGTCCTATGATAGGCTGTCTTGGTTTGCTCGATTAAAGTCATGCGAAGGTTTGGTTTCTCTGAAGTGCGGAATGATTTAATTTTAGGTGTATTTCCTCTGTTGGTTTGGTGCTTGTTAATAGAGAATGGTGTGGTTTTCCATTCTTCTCGAGGGCTTCGTCAAGGTGACCCTATTTCTCCTACCCTTTTTATTATGGCTGCTGAGGTTCTTAGTAGAGGTCTTGATATGCTTCATTCTAATTTTCCTCGGTTTAGATGTCGAACTCACATCAATACTCAATGATTTCTCATTTAGCCTATGCCGATGATATCATTATTTTTTGATAGATTGAAGGATTCTATGGAAGCTTCACGTCGCGATGTTTACATTGGTATCAATCCTTTTACGGGCAATTGGTTAGTATTTGAAATCTTGTTATATTTTGGGGGTGGAAGATGATAATAGAGATCAATCATTACTGCAGCAACGGGTTTTGTCAAAAAGACTCTTTCGATTACTTATCTTGGTTGCCCTTTATATGTGGGACGGAAGAAAATTTCTCTTTTTGATTCGGTTATTGCTAAGATGGAAGATAGGTTGGCTTCGTGGAAGGGCAAGCTTTTATCCTTTGGTGCTAAGCTTACTCTTATTGATCCGTCTTGAAGCCGTTCCTTTATATTATATTTCTCTTCTTGATCCCCCGGAGTCTTTGCGCTATGTACCGTCTTATTGCCAACTTCTTTTGGTGTGATGAAGATGGGAATAAAAAATGCCATTGGGTTCGTCGATCTCTTATGTTTCAGCCTACTTGTGAGGGGGGTTTAGGCTTGAGGAGGTTTGAAGATATTGCTAAAGCTTTTTGCTATGAAACTTTGGTGGCGGCCATGGTCATAATTCTTTATGGGCAGATTTTATGCTTACAGTATTGCTTTGGTACTAAATCCTATGGATGCTTCTCGATCTTCTTTTTCATCTCATATTTGGTGCGTATGTTACAAGTTAAAGGCGTTGTTGAGGTTAATATTGGTTGGAGAATTGGAGAGGGAAATTTACGTGAAAACTGGCTTGATGGGTCTCGGTTTCTTCTTCCTGGGAATCATTTAGAAGTTTCCTCTTTGTTTGATGATGGGAATCCCCGGATTGATCACATTCTTGAGGTTTATGGACCGCAGCTTTTGCATTCTATTCAAAGTTAACATATCTTCATATCTGATGTTCCGGACCATTTATACTGGCTTCCATCTAGTAAAGGTCAGTTTACTGTCTCTTCTGCTTGGCGCCTTTGTAGGGATGTCGGTACGCAGGATTTTGTTTTTCGCATTGCTGGTAAACATGTCCTATCAAAATTGGTGTTTCTTTGGAGCTTTTGCATAATGGTATTCCTACTGATCTGCTATTCAGCGTAAAGGTATTTATTTGGTGTCGGGATGTGAATGTTGTTTGGTTAGATCTCTGGAAGATGCAGATCATTTATTCGTTTATGGCAGAATTGCTAGTACAGTGTGGTCTAGTTTTGCTAATATGTTGGGGGTTCCAATCATTTATCATAGCACTCGGTCTATCCTTGCTAGCTGGTGGTTTGGCATAGCTAGGGGTTTTAGCCCAGGTCTAAAGTGGCTTTGTCAAATTTTGCCTTGTTTCATTCTTTGGGAGATTTGGAAAAGTCGTAATAAAGCTAGATTTGAGAATATTGCTATGAATGCGATTCAATTATTGGGGCGGTTCGTGATCAAGTTTCTCTAGTCGAGGCTTTCCAAATTAAGTTCCAATTTTATCACGGTGATAGTGGCGTCCTCGGTTCTTCTCCGTATGCGACTCTTCTTCTTCCGGCGATTCGTTTTGTTTTGGAAATCTCAGTCTCTTGAGCTTTTTAAGCTCAATCTGAGGATAATTTAGGTAACCTGGTTTAATCTCGGGTGGGGTATTTTTGAAACTCTCGGTAGTATCTTTGTTTGCTTACTTTCGAATTTTATGGGGTTGGTAGTAATATGGTGGCGA
>JACONP010000298.1:0-11372 GCA_016624345.1 Platycodon grandiflorus
TCACGATACCAAGCTGTGGCGACCGAAGTTATCACGTTTCCAAATCCATATACTAACATATCAAAGTATCTCAAATTTGCAGCGGAAAATATGACACTCGATTCTTGAAAACACCAATTCTTATATATATCAACCTTGATACAACAACTCAATTAAATCAAATATTATTCTGACATAAACTGCTGACCACACTAGGCTGCGCTCTTTACCTCACCCCTCCTGACTAGCCATGCTTCCACTGCACACTCGATCAAATTAAACTGCAAAACTCAAATAGCGGTGGGGGATAAGCTTGTGAGGCCCAGCAAGGGAATATACAATACCATAAAATAGAATGAAGGCATCTGATTCAAATATCACTTTGTCCATGAGTTAAAATATGGACAATAACTTATAAATCGATAAAATCATGCTCTTGGCAAATCAGCGTTCAAGAAGCGAAACCACGGTATACATGCTCGAAGCATCAAAATATCTTGCTCAATCGTATATCAAAATCTAGTATACTATCGGGCCAGGTTCGATGCTGAAACATGGAACTCATATACATATCAATTATTGGCACTTTCGGTTCTCACGAGCCACCAACAAATAACAACAAGCGTAGCGGAAGGCCGGCTGAAGATCGGACTAGTATCACTAAACTATTCCACATAATCATGCTTTAACAAAACCGCGATAAATCATGGTAAATCCATTTGATAATCAGATATTTTTAGAAAGGCGATCCGTGATCAAAGCTGATTTCGGAATGATGCTTGCATAGTCTCCCTTACCTAAAATGAGATAAAACCTAATACCAAAAATCATCGGTCCAACATCAAGTTTCGATATGATCGATCACCTCGACACGCGTCGATCCTCTGAAGTCGGTTCGTCAAAACACACCCAAGCATCGCGAACGAATCGACATCGTTACCCAAAATATAAAGTGTCGGGTTTAATATCGTAGAGAGGATGGATGTATAATTTTTGTATGAAACTCCATGGAAATCAACCCTATTTATAGGGCTAGGGTTTCTTAGCCATTAAGTAATTCATCGAGTTGAGTCGGCAATCTAAGCACGAGGTGTACGTGGGAAAAAACACCAAACAATGACTCATCAAAATGAATGATCGGTCGATACCTAAGCAGAGGTGTCGGCGTAGGAGAAAGCCACCAAATGATGACTCATCATCCTTATCCAACTTCATCTCTATCCATTTTTATCCTTATCCAATCTTAATCTTATCCCCTCGTTTGATCTTATCTTATTTCGTTCTTATCCACTTTCATACTTATCCACTCTCGTTCTTATCCAAACTCATACTTATCCAATCTTTGATCTTATCAAATATTGATCTTATGAAATCTTATCCTTATCCATTTTTTTCGTCCTTATCCTCTTGTGATGCTTATCCAAATTTATTCCCAAAAAGTCCCTAAACAATTCAGGATATTTTTAATACCTAATTAAAGTATTAACACACTTAATAACTTTAGATAAAAAGGTACGGGGTCTCACAGGTATAACAATAAGTGTTTCAGTTTGTGAGGAGGAGCTAGAACTGGCGGACTAGCTAGGTATTTCTTGATTGTCTCAAATGTTTGCTGGCACTCTTCGTCCCATTCTTTATCCGTATCCATTTTGAGAAGCTTGAACAAAGGTTCACACATGGATGTCAGCTGCTAAATAAAACGACTGATGTATTGTAATTGGCCCAAAAAGCCTTTGACTTCACTTAGAGTTGTCGGCTGCGGTATATCTCTGATGGCTTTGACCTTTTCAGGATCCACCTCGATTCTATTATCAGTTACTATGAATCCCAAGACTTTTCCTCGTGTGACCCCAAATGTACACTTGGTGGGGTTGAGTTTCATCCGGTACTTACGCAATCTCTCAAAGAACTTGCGAAGATCTCTCAAAGAACTTGTGAAGATCTCTCAAATGAGCACCGTCCTTGTCTACTGAATGAATAATCATATCGTCCACGTATACCTCTACTTCTTTGTGAATCATGTCATGAAAAGTGGTAGCGGCTCTTTGGTATGTAACCTAGCGTTTTCAACCCGAAGGCATGACGTATAATAGTAGGTTCCCGAGGGGTGATGAAGGAAGTTTTCTCGATCTTCTTTTCGCCCGTCTTGATCTAATTGTAGAGCATTACGTCACAAACCGTATCTTATGTGAAGCTCTGCATCTACCAAAATGTCAATGTTAGGTAGGGGAAAGTCATCTTTCAGAGATGCTTTATTGAGATCCCAAAAATCCACACAGATTCGAACCTTGTCGTTCTCTTTCGGCACTGTCACAATGTTGGACAACCATATGGGTATTCCACTACTTTGATGAACTTGACTTTCAAGCGCTTGATGATTTCTTCCTTGACTTCGGGGGACCATTGAGTTGATTCTGCGAACTTTACGCTTCCGGCTTGCGTCGAGTGCAGTGAGAATCCGATGTTCAGCGATTGCTAGATCTAACCCGAGGCGTATCTTCGTAAGACCGGGCAAACACATCACGAAATTTTGTCAGCGGGTTGATCAATCTTTGCTCTTTCTTTATCTTACATGTAGCTTTCAATCTTGACTTTCGACTTCATCATTCAGCCCAGTTGATGGTGGACAAGTCTTCTTGTAGAGCTTCAATGGCGCTCCACACAACAAAATAGGTTTTAACAACATTTATTGCACAATGTTTTTGATAAAATGTTGTTAAAAGCACTTTAGACAGCGTTTGTAAAAAGCGTTGTGGTTTACTTTAATACAGCGTTTTTCAAAATAGCGTTGTTAAAATTATAACTTTCTAGCGTTTTCAAAATAAATGTTGTTAAATTCCACGACTTTCACAGCGTTTGATGAAAAAGCGTTGTCTAAGAATTTCTTTTAACAGCGTTTGTTTTGAAAACATTGTAAAAGCTATGATTTTAACAGCGTTTAATAAAAATGTTGCAAATTGGCAAGTGGCGAAATTTTCCTCTCCAGCTAGTAACTCTTTGGCGGTTAAAATTCCCCAATCCCTCTAAATATTAGCGGCAAAATCAAAATTCAAAACTCAAAAACTCGTGACCTTCCGATCCCAATTTGATGTTAAAAACTCAAAAATCAAAATCTCCAAATCTCTCTCATCGTTGCTCTCTCTCCTCTAAACCTAACTAGCAAAAATCGAGGCCTTTACGATCCCAATCTCAGGCGTGCACGCTTCTTCTCTCCATGCTCTCTAGCTGCGACTCGAGTTCTCATCCCTCCACCTATCTTTGTGTGCGGTCGAGCCCTTGGTAAAGAGTCATCATTCACTTTCATACCATTTGAAGAGCACAAAGAGTACATGGATGGGTTGCACCGCCCCTTTCAATTTTGCACATATATTAGTAAATTTGGTAAAATTGTCAATCACTTCCATTGTTGCTACCACTACTTGGGCCAAATTGTGATCCACTTCTATTGTTCTGCTTTACCACCAAATTGTTTCCTTGCCTTGTCATAATGTGATTGATTTTTCAAATAATTTTGAGTTTCTTGATTACTTGGCAATTGTTTTGGACATGTAAAGTTTATGAAAATGCATTTGAGTAGTCATTAGTTTTATGTTCCATCATTAGGTTATTCGTATGTTGATATTGTACCGGGTGTTTTTTTAATTTTGAAATTTCTATTCTCAATATAACTAATAATATGATAGAATCTTGGCTTTTGTTTGGTGGTTATGTATGTGTGTGCGTGTATCTATCTTTTTCTCTATTGATTTGTGGTGTTTGATTTATTTTTTCTTTGTATGCGAAAAGTTTGTATTTTGGTGGTTAGAGGCTTGGTGGATAAGAAAAAGAGAATATATGAAGAGGCGATCACGGGGAAGAGGTTTGGGATGCCAAAAGACTATGGATGGGAAGGAGAATAAGATGAATGGTCGGTGACAAGGCTATTATTCCTTCTTGTTGCTTGAAGGCTAGGACTTGAGATCACGAACTTCGAGTCAAGCGCCATACAACGATTAATTACGGATGGTTCTCGAACTTGGTCATGCTCACGGTCATTATCCTCTTTACTTCACATCCTACCTTTGTTATTCTTTTTCTTTTTTGGTGAAATTTTTTATTCAATGTTATAGTAAAGTTTGTCAATATTATGGGTTGAGGCTTTCATCCTTGTCTTTGTTGATTTCGGGTAAAGATGAAAAAAGAATGTATTTTAATAACCCCATGTAACCAAGTATGTTATTTGTTGATGCGGTTATACTTTTGAATTTAGAACATGACCACGGATGATTGACTATTTTGAGCATTATTGATTGGTTACTAGCATCGAAGATGAACTCCATCACTTTCTTATTCTTCTATTACATTAGTCTTAACCTCTTACTAGAAGAAATTAACTTTTGAAGAATATGCTTGAAAATTAAGCTCTATAACTGATTGGTGGACTTGAATTTGTTACGAGTTTTGGAATGAGGCTATGTTTGTTAAGAAATATTTTGGTGAATAAAGTATGTAGAACTCTTGGTGAGTGAAATAGCTTCCATAGTTTAATGGATTACCCTAACACACCATCTCTAAGTTTTATCCTTCTAATTGCAATCGAGAATTTCTCATACTACGATTCTTGGTGAGGCACATTCCTTGCGGTGGAAAAATTTTTGTTCAAGGAAAAGTCAGTACCAAAAGGTCCTTGTTTTTGAGGTAGTATTTCAGCCCTAATTATACATGTTTGTATTTATATGGTATCCGGTTCATTCTATCGGTACATCTTTGTTGATGTTTTTCTTTAATCTTCCCAGTGAATCAGAGAGAGATGCCATATAAACAATTCTATCGAGAGAAGAGGCCAAGAGGATTGATCCCTTAAAGATTTTGAAGTACTCGGTCGGCATACACGAAGAATCTCAAACATACCATATTGTTGTAACAACCTAGCATCACTTGTTTATTTTGACTTGTTTCATCTTTTCTTCCATGTTCTTTCTTTGTGGGAATCTTGTCCTCCTCTTTAATATAAGTTCCCTTTCTTAATTAAAAAAAAGGTATTTCGAATATGAAGTGATGTCCATATAACATGTAGAGGGCTACCTATTGCTCTGTTTTGGGTGTATAACATATATACTTGCATTACATTTATCTTTTCAGAAGTGGACCACTAGCGTTCCATGTAACATTCTCTCTTGAAAGTTAATTAGCCGAGACAGCGCTTTGTATCCGATCTCAATTAAAAGGCTGAAGCATAACTAGACTCAATAAATAATATACCTAGCTAGAATGATGCGCCCTTCAAACATCACGAGAGTCTGTTAATTTTTATTATTATATTATATTTAGTTTATGCGAATGTTTGGCATTTGCTCAACTTCGCAAACTGAATGAGTACGCCCTTCAAATGCGAATACACACACACACACACAAACACATATATATATATATATATGTATGGGTGTGTGTGTATGTATTCGTGTGCACACATGTTTCTACATGTATAAGTCATGTTGTTCAACCTTACATTTGTTTGTTCTTTGATGGCGGTCGAGGCAAAAGTGCTCGCGATTTGCATCAAATGCAAACTATTCATGTAAGTGTAATTACTGTTTGTTATATTAGTAGTTTTATCTAAATCGTGCTATCATTGTCATGAACTTAGAAGGTGTTTATGTTAGTATTTATATCAAAATTATCTCTTGAGGTCATGTGAAGTTAGTGCAGGTTAAAGGAAACCAACTCTCTCTTGTAGGTTCTCGTCCTATAGCTCTCCCTCCTTTATTCTCTTCTTCTTTTCCTTTTCCTTTTGGGTATTCTCTTTGGAGTTTTTGGCCAGAATACTTAGCTAAGGTTTGAAAAAGCTATCAGGGCTCTTCTTTGAGACTAGCCTCTTCTTGAATGAAAACCTACTCAATTGTGAGTAATTGTGATTGCAAGCCAAGTGAAAAGGCAATAAAGAAACTAAATCAAGAGGCCCTTTGAAGTAAGACTTTGGTGGGAAACCGGCTCCAAATGAGAGAAGTTGGAACCTTAGTGATAAATAGAGAGTTTGATATTTATTTTGTTTTGTTACGGTTTGATTAATGTTCTCCATAAGAAGAATTTTACTAGAAGGAGAACATGTGATTAACTGTCATATCTCTTCATTGCTTTAGTTGCTATCTTTAATTTGTTTTTACATTAGTTTGATACGTCTCGTAACTTGTAGAATTTCCTTTCTCCAGCTTAGGAAACTTAGCGATTGAGGTCATTAGGATTGGGGAAATGACTATGTTTTCAAGTTCAATTCCACTGGTTTGGTCCTTTCTATGAAATTCGTTTTCAAAATTTTCCGGCTTCTAAATTAGAAAAGTACGGATTGAGTTTCTATAAGCGGGTTGGGATACAAATCCAAATTTGTCTTATAATGCTCATGTTTGTAGCTTGATGATTGATAGCTAGGCGGGTAGGTGACTATGTGAAAATGATTTCCCTGTTGAAGGAGTTCAAAGGGAAAAGAATATGTCTTCTTGACAAGGCATTTGGTTTTAAGCGACCTTGTTTCAAGTGACACTACGGTTGTGGAATCTGTCGAGCTCTTATTGAATTTTTAAATGAAGTTGGGGGATCATGTAGTGGTTACGCATTTGTGCTATGATTAACACGCATTATGCGTTGGACTCGTTTGAAATGGCCAAGTTTGTGATAGAAATAAGCGGCAATGTGTTGTACTATAATATTTTGATGCTAGCTATGTGTTAGAGGCATCATTTTGAAGAAGCTCGTGGTCTACTTGTGGAGATGCAAGACTTGGGTTGTGAACTCAAAGCGACACCTATAACTATCTTCATGGAAGTTTATGTAAGAGTGATAGGATAAGCGGAAGCTTCAGAAGAAATCTTTGGGGCGATAATCTTCCATCTCCAAGCGAAAACCTTTGAAATATTTATCTATTACTATTGTAGAATAGGCAAAATTTGGATGTTGCGTCGGTTCTACAATCGGATGATCTCTAGGGGTCTTGAAGCTCGGATTACAACTCATCTTGCCATTCTAGAGGGTTATTTTAAAGGCGGGAGTTTGAGAAGCGCACAGAAATGCGTGAATCTTGTGGGAGTTGGTGGGCAATTGATGTATATGGTCTATAGCTTACTTACAAAACTCCATCATAAAGGAAACATTTTGTTGCTTTCATGGATTCTTGTTGACATGATGGATAAGGGTCTCAAGCCCTATTATCCAACTTATATTGATATTGTGAAGAGACTCAGGCGGTGACAAGAGACATTTAGCTTTTGATTTAGAGAAAGGGTTCTCAGGTTTTATGTGGAGCCAAGAATGGCTGGATAAGTTGATTTTAAGTTTTCTTGTGTTACATTCTACTTCAAGTATTGTTCTAATGATTTTCATTGAATCATTTCTACCACATGTAATGTGTATTCCAATTAACAATTTCAAAGCAAGTAGGAAATGATGCTTAAGAGCATCGGTATAAGAATTAAATTAAAAACTCTTCTCTCTCCTTTTGACTTTCTTTGCTCCTTTCTATTGATTGCATTACGTAATTAAAAGATGCTAACGAGGAGAAAGAAGATTGTTATGTGGTTCAAAAAAAAAGTTGAAATGGAAATGGTATGTTAATAAATCTCAAATAAGTGGACCCTTGAATATTTATTGATCTCTTTGCTTTCCTTTTCATGCCATCCTAGGGTATGTCACTAATTCAAATGTACGGTTATTATATAAATTTTAACTTGGTCCACTGAATTCACCTCACCATGATTGTAGGCGGTTCCGCGCTCGATCATGTGGAGTAAACTGCTAGAGGTCATCTTTTCATTACACCATATCTTCACAACAATTGTGGTGGAGCGAGTCTCTATGTTTGAGATGGCAAGGTGCTTGTTGGTGGAGAGCTTGGCACGAGTTATATTCTTGAGCTGGCGAGAGGAAGGGATGACCTAAAGAAGATCACAAGGGTAATGCTTGATTCCAAATCTTATTTGTGAAATTCATTCATTGCTCACGATGTATTTTGCTATTCATTTTTGGTTCTGGTTTAGAAGTTCACGAAATTCTTTTGGCATTTTCCGGATAAGCCATCACATTTGTTAATATGAAAAGAATGAAAAACATCCGTCTTTTGATTGAATTAGTTTAATCTCGAACTGAATCACATTTATATATTAATAATAGTTGATGTACTTACGTGTGGAGTTTCTTTGTATTATAGTTTCTAGAAGGACTTCCCATTCTAGTTACATTCTTTGGTGAGGATTCATAGTTGCAATATGCTGCAATTTCTGATTATGAGAGAATTTATTGAATATTTTCTACAATTTGGTAACTCTATTAGACAATTTTTCACCACTCTTTATTTTTGAAGTTTTAAGTTTGAGCATATCATTAGAGCTTGCGTACCCTCTCTTCCTCCCTTTGCCTATTACTTCTCTTCATGACTCCATATGTTTATCTATGTTTGTCTTTGCAATTATGCTTCTTTCTACACGAAAATGTAGCTTCAATTCTTAGCACATGATGATGATAGTTTGTGGGGACATGAAGCTGATTTTGGCTCTATAGGCCTTGCGATTGCGTTAGATTCATAATCATGTAAAATTGTTTCCCCTCATTTTTATTGAGGTTGAAAGAATTGTCCCTAAGTGCTTGCCCGATCATTTGTAGGTCTGTTATTCTTGTTGTCGATAAAAGTGATGAAGATGAAGAGGTTATGCTATATCCTTCTCTATTTTATTTTCTATCTTGTATATCATATATTCTAATATATCATCAACCCTTGTTAATGCATGCCAAGTAGCCAAAATATGTATCTCCAGTTTATCTAATCCGTAGGTAGCTAGCGAAAGTAATATGGTTGGAGTTATACTCTGCGAGAAGCCTCACTTATCTCATCTCAGCGTTAGAGCCACAAACAAGTCATATTACTATCTTATACTTTACCTTCTTGGATATTCTCATTTTAGTTGATAAAGAGATTGGTGATCAAGAGTTTGTTTTGATTGCGGAGAAGGTTGTTTTGTGACTTGTGAAGATGAAGGCAGTAGGCTGAAATAGAAAAACTCAATGGGAAATGTGTGAGGTAATCTTTATGGGCATATTCCCATCTATAAGTACCTTTGTTGATCGTCGGCTTTTCCACGAACTTCAATTTCTCTTGAGTGGGTCCGTGGAGTTATATTCCTTATATCTGTAGTTGTATAGTTTGATTTAACCTTGCTTTGTCTCCTAAAGCTCTTTGGTATTTCTATTCAAGAGATATGTACTTTTTCCTTTTTGACTTAGAACTATCCTCTTGGTTTGTTAATCTCACACCGTCCGTTGAAGGACAGCAATGGGGATGTTCTTACAAAACACATTGCAATGGTTCATCGACAATTTACTCCTTGTTTGTTCAGGTCTTGAACATTTCATGCGTTATATTCCTAATTTTATTATCAAATTAATTTTAATATGTGCTTCTTGTTGATATTTGTATAGATTTGCTTGAATCGTAACTAAGTCTAAGTCAAGGTGACTAATGGGCTGCATTAATGCATTAGAGTGGCAACTTGTACTTGGCATAACATAACTTAAGGTTGCTTTTGTAAAATGTCTTGAAGAAGATAGCCTATAGGACATCGGACGTCCTGCACACAATAGGCAATTTATGCATCGGCGGATCCTCCTTTGAATATCGGACAAGCTGGTATTCGGCCCAGCCGTGGCCCGATGTGTTGAAGACCGAGAGATGTCGGTAGATATCTGTAGAAGACATGTCACGATCACGAAGACTTCGTTGACTTGATGCAGCGTTAACTTGTCACATTCAATGAAGGTTTCCATTATTGGCAAACACTTCGAAAGGACATTCCTCCACTGCAAGCCGCAGATCGCCTATTTTTAGCAAAGTGTCGGGAGGCCGGCGCAAGTTCTTGAGGATAGCCTATCGAGAGATCGACAACCCGTTAGAGCATTAATTGCTCTTAAATTCAAATTAGAATGATCTCAGCGGCTCGAAGCTTCCTCGCATATAAAGGAGACTTCGTTCTTGCATTCAACACTCTTGACAACCTCGACTACGAGATCTTCATCTTCTTCCGAGTTCATAAAAGCTTAGCGTCCTATCTGTACTTATTCATTGAAGAGCTTCACACTTAGGCGTCTAGTCCATTAAAGCTCTTCATTGATAGCAACACACCTAGCTTTCATAGCTTCATGAGGTTCATATCTTATAGATATTAATTCTCCCACAAAGCTCTTAGTCGACAAAATTTTTGTATCTGATCCATTAGAGATTTAGTTTGTAAAGTTCTAGTGGAAAAACTTAGTACACGATTTTCAAATCAAAGTTGACCACTTTGGTTGTGGGCGTAGCACTTATTTATAAGTGTGAACCATATTAAATACTACGTCGCTTGTGTTTGATTGTGATTTGCTTGTGTTGTTTAAAATTTCCGGAAATCCAGCTTTGTTGAGAAGCGATGATCTTGTCTGTGAAGATCGGCCATTCGACTTATCATATACTTCCTGAGACTTCCGCTTTGCAAAACTTTTAAAACTTAAGTGAAGTAAAGATTTTTTGAATCAATTTCAAAAATTGGACATGAGCTATTCAACCCTTCTAGCTATATTGAGCAACCTTGGACCTAACAATTGGAATAAGAGCTTAACTTCTTGGAAAAACTTGTTTTTAGAGATTAACTCTTGAGAGATTAGGATATAGCTGCTCGCCAAATATTGGAAACTTCAAGCGTGAACCATTGTCTGTATTGGATGAAGTTCACTTTGATATACGGAAAAGATAAATTCAAAAGACATATGAACTCAATTGATAAGCGTTTGTGGAAATGTGTCCGCGAGATGGATCGAGAATTCCAATGAAGCTATACTACGGCCCACGATAGATCAAGCTACTTGAGAACACGAAATACCAAAGCGGAAGAAGAGTGAGATGATGAGAGCGAGAAAGAATGATGCTTTGGATGGAAGGAAGGCCATCAACATCATTACGGTGTGTTGATATAAGCACTTATCGGCAGTTATCAACTTTGGACCTGACTAAGGAGATGTGGGAAGCCGATGCGGAATATCTTGAAGGTGATGGTGAAACAAAGAACAACAAATTATACACTGCATCGGAAGTTTGACTCCTTGAAAGATCCCAAAGTCTACAAGAAGCCTATGGCGGATTCTGAGGTGAGTACATTAACGCTACTCTTTAGGGAAAGAAGTATGAAAAGAAAAAATAAACATGAGATTTCTAAAATGCATTTAGGCGGGTTTATGGCATGTTAAGATTCATGAAAGAGTCAAAAGATTTAAACAAATTGACTCTTAGAAACCTTTATGCTAGTCTTTTCGGTCTATGAGCTTGAAATCAACAAGCTCAAGAAATGGAAAAAAGTTTCAAAACTTATCATTACCCGCCATGTCTCTTGAACCCTCTTGTT
>JACONP010000302.1:0-21555 GCA_016624345.1 Platycodon grandiflorus
GCGGTAACATCTATCTTACGCGTCTCTTACTTTGTCTTCGGTTTTATATATTTGATTTTTCCTTCAATCTCTTGTCATTAGTAAATTAAGCGTGATCATAATTGTGAGGTCTCATTTTTTCCCGCGTTGTGTTTTTAGGATCGTCGACGAAAAGGATTATTGGTAGAGGCGAGAATGCGGTGGGTTTGTACTTCTTTGAGGCTACGTCATCATTTGCGTATCTGAGTTCTTCAGTTTCTCCATTCGGCTTCATTGCGATTGGTCGTCCTTCGTATCGAGTCTTGAAAGTTATGTCCCGACCTGTCAGGTGTCCAATTTTACTTGTGATGCTTGTCGGTTTCAAAGCATCATCATATTTCTTATTTTCCTAGAATTAATAAAGGTGACTCCCGTTTAATGTAAACATTCGATGTTTGGGGCCCTAGTCGGTTGTGTCTAAGTTAGGTTATAGGTATTTTGTTACTTTTGTGGATGATTATTCCGTGTTACTTGGATATATTTAATGAAAAATCGTTAGAGTTATTTGATATTTTTGGAGTTTTGTCTTTGAAATTGAGATTCAATTTGGTGTGCATTAAATCCCTTCGTAGCGATAATGCCCGAGAGTACTTCTCTACTTGTTTATTCTAAATTTATGGCGGTCGTGGTATGCTCCACCAATCTTAGTGTGTTGCCCCTCACAAAATAGGGTGGTGAAAGAAAAACCGTCGCCTACTTGAGGTTGCTAGAGCTCTCTTGTTTCAAATGGTGTTCCTAAAATTTTTGGGCGATCTTTGTTTTAGCGCTTGTCGTCTCATTAATCGTATGCCTTCTTACGTTCTTGAGGGTGAGATTCCATATCGTGTCTTATTCCGTCTGAGTCTCTACTCTGTCTCTCGAGATATTTGGCGGTGTTTGTTTAGATTCGTGATCATCGTCCTACTATTACCAAATTGGATCCTAAAGCCAAGTGTATCTTCGTCGGTTATTCTCGTACTCGAGAAAGGATATCGTTGTTTCTCTCCGACTTGAATCGATATTTGGTTTACTGCGGATGTTACGTTTCACGAGTCTATTCCATTTTTTAGCGTGTTTTGCCGCCTGGCGGGTCGGTCTCACGATGATGACTTCCTCGTTTATCGTGTCGATGCGGTCGAATCTTCTCGATTCGAAAATAGCTTCGGCCTCCCGTCGTGCGTGTTTACGCTCGTCGATCGTGTCCTCGAGCATTTTGCCTCGATTACGCCCTTGAGCGTCCGGTTATTAAGCGATCTGCGGTTGAGTCTTCTTCCGACCTTGATGTCCCTATTGCTCTTCGTAAAGGTAAGCGTAGTTGTACCTCCCCCTATTTCTAACTTTGTTGGTTATCTTGGTTTGTCTTCCGAGCATTGTGCTTTTGTTACTCTCCTTGAGACTTATTCCGTTCCTAAGTGCGGTATGCGAAGCGTTAGGTCATCACGGATGGAAGAAGGCCGTGGAGGAGGAGATCGTGCTCTTCTCATGTCAGACTTGGGAGTTAGTTCGTTACCGTCCGGTAAGCGTGCGATTGGGTGTAAGTGGGTTTACTGGTTAAGGTGAATCGGATGGGACTTTGGCTCGTCTTAAAGCTCGCCTTGTTGCAAAGGGTTTGCTTTCGGACATATGGGGTAGATTATTACGTCACGTTTTCTCCGGTTGCCAAACTTGCCTTTGTTCGTTCCGATCTCCTTGCCTCGTCTTATCAGGGCCTCTTCGCGGCTTGATGTGAAGAATGCTTTTCTTCATGGCGATTTAGAGGAAGAGGTTTATATGGAGCAACCTCCGGGGTTTGTTGCTCGAAGTCAGGGATTGTTTGCAAGTTAAAGCGGTTGTATGGATTGAAGCGATCTCGCGTCGTGGTTTGGCAGATTTAGTAATGTGGTGAGAGTTTGGCCTACGAGATGTTAGAGTGACCACTCTGTTTTCTATCGACGAATAGTGCGGGTATTATTTTATTAGTTGTGTATGTGGATGATATCGTGATTACGGGTAGTGATAGCACGGTATTCAAACACTAAAGAGTTCCTTCAAAGAGATTTCAAACTAAGGACTTGGGTAGTTTGAAATATTTCTTAGGAATCGAGGTTTCCGTGCAAGCAAGGCATCTTCTTATCTCGAGAGAAAGTATGTGCTTGATTTGTTAAGTGAGGCAGAATGTTAGGGCGAAACCTTCGAGACTCCTATGGATCTTAATCTGAAGCTTACGGTGAAGATGGTGAGAATTGCCGAGCACGAAAAATATCGTCGACTTGTTGGGAAGTTGAACTATCTTGCGATAACCCGCGGATATTGCCTTTGCGTTAGTGTGGTAAGTCGGTTTATGTCACTACCACGGTGTACTCATTGGGATCTTCTGTGAGGATTACTGCGGTATCTTAAAAGAGCTCGGGGCGGGGTGTGCTATACCGTGATCATGGACACATGAGAGTTGAGGGTTTCGCGAGATGCTTGATTGGGCTGGTTCTCCGTCGGATAGGAGATCTACTCTTGAATCTTGTATATTCGTTGGGGCAACTTGGTTTCTTGGAAAAGTAAGAAACAACCGGTTGTATCAAGATCGAGTGCCGAGTCCGAGTATAGGGCTATGGCTCTTGCCACATGTGAACTTGTGTGGATTAAGTCGGCTACTAAGTGAGGTTGGCATCGTAATCCATCACCTATCTAGATTGTGGTGTGATAACCAAGCAGCTATTCATATTGCTTGAATCCAGTTTTCCATGGCGAATAAAGCACATAGAGATTGATTGTCATTTTGTTCGAGAAAAACTTCAAGAAAAGTTGATTGCCACGGGCTATATGAGAACCGAGGATCAACTGGCGGATGTATTCACTAAGTCACTAAATGGGAGAAGAATGAATTATATTTGTAACAAGCTGGGCATATATGACATTTATGCTCCAGCTTGAGGGGGAGTGTTAGAAGTATATGGGTTTAGTTGTATATATGTATATGTATAAGGGCCTTGGTGTAACTTGTATATAACACTTAAATATACGATACAGAGCCTGACCTTCTTTGAGTCGGCTTCTTCCCTAAACCCTACGTTGTGTGATTTCTTCTCTAACATGTTATTGCTATCTGATTCTGTCGTCCCTTTGTCTGGGACGAGTTAGGCTGATTGGGGACGAGTCGTCCACTCCTGCTAGTGTTTGTCTGATTCTGTCGTCCCTTTGTACGGGACGAATTAGATATCTTCGGGACGAGTTGTCCTTTCCTGCTGGTGATTGCCTGATTCTGTCGTCCCTGTGTATGGGACGACTTGGTCTTCTTCGGGACGAGTCGTCTCCTACTAGTGCTGATTGGGTAGAGCTTTTCCCCTTTCCCCTTTGTAATGTCCATCGTGTTGACGCTGCTCCCCTTTTCTTGCTTTTATTGTCTATTTTGGCTTTAAGCCTTATGTATTTTCCTTTCCGGTGGTTGAGGTTGTCATGTCCCCCACCTATGTTTGTAATTTTTTTCTTAATTAATAAAATTTAGGAGTACCGTCTCCTTTAGCCAAAATATATATATATATATATATATATATATATATATATATATATATATATATAGCTAAAATGCCAATGTTAAAAGGGATATGTTAAGGTGGATATGTGGTAAAACTAGGGAAGATAGAAATTGTAATGAACAAATTTGTGAAATAGTAAAATTCGCCCCAATAGCGGATCAGGCTTTATCTTTGAAGTTTTTGTGGGATAGAGTGGCTTTTATGGCCTCTCTTTGGGCTTCAGCTAAGGGCGCTCTCCGTGGCATTTCGCTTTGTTATTCAGTGCGATTGGCATGTGCTTCTCGTTTAGTTGCTCTTGTTTTTTCTGTTTGCTATGATGGACTTCTCGTTTGTCCTTTTGCATTCTTCCTTTTTAATCTAGCATACTTCTTTTCTTATGAAAAAAAAAAGAGGGTGAGAGAGAAAAAATCTCTAAAGAAGGTTTGGACACCAAGATTGTTTTTGTGCACCTGCTAGGAAGTGCATCAACACTAACCATACAAGAAGTAGGGGAAGAGTATAGCAAAACCAATGGACGTTCGTAATAAAGAATGACAGCCAAAGACTGTAATAATTGAATGACGGAGAAGGATTGTTGCCGACCCGAAGTGATTAGGAATAATTGGGTTGACTTGTATTATTATTATTATTATATTATATTTTTTTAAAGGAAATTTTATTGAATTGAAAGTGGAAAGGATGCAGAAAGTGGATAAGTTGTCCACAAAAGGATAAAAAAGAAAAAACTAAAAAACATAAAGAATACAATCCAAAGCAAAGCATCAGCACAAAACAGCTTTCCCATTCCTGCATAAATTTGATATAGCAACTCCTTGGATAGTGCTGACAGCCTAAGACTGTAACCCTATTCTAACCAGATGAATTGGCTGAATTGGTATTTACTGATCTCCTGTGACTCCTCTCCCTCCAAAAACTCCATAAGACTGCACAACATCCACAAATCTATAAAATCTGTTATATTTGCGCCTGATAAGTTGTTATAAAACTTTCTTCTTCTTACATTTGTTGCTTGTACTCTTACTTTGTCATCACGCGGTCATTCTTGGGTTTAATGCTCTTGAAACATGGTACAAAGAGTACAAGAGAATTAAACTTTTTCTTTCCCTCTCATACGAACAAATCCATTTGAACTTTCTGTATTGCAGTGAGCTTCTCACAGGTGTTGTGCCGTATACTGATCTTCGTGCAGAAGCGCAGGTTAGTCATTTATTGTTTTATTCCATTCTGATTGTGATAAGTAGAACGTCATGCTACTACTTCTATATAGTATATTCTTACAGTGATGGATTCTTAGTCGTCTTCCTTGCATGTCCATCTTGCAGTTACATGTATATTTGTAAATATCGTAGCATAGTAGGAAGGAGGGCATTTATATCCTAGAAACTGATGAGCAACATCAGCACAGGCCTGCATTTATCATTCATGCTTGACCACGAATCATCTCTTAACTTCTATAATCTGCCTCTGCTTGATTGTGCTATGGTCGTTTCAACCTCTAGTTGAACTCTTTTTAAGGTCTGTCAATATCTCATAGTCTTGACAAAGTTCCCTTGCCATCAAATGCACATCCATACTGGACTTTACCATCAGTATGGACCTTTCATCTGGACTTCCTACTAGATATTAGAATCCCTATGGTGGCACACTGTGGTTCATAAAGGACAGGTTTTACTGGAGTGCAATTAGTTCAAGTCATTGAAATTTGAGGTTTTACAAATGTCTCACATGATTAATATATTTTGAGTAAGCGTCATGGTTTTGACTTCTTGTATTGTCCTCTTGACATATTATTGTGGCTTGTTTGTGCATTATATGCTACTTGCAGGCCCACACAGTGCTGGAAATGAACTATACCGAGCAGCAACTCACAGCAGCTGTGGTGTCTGAAGAATTGAGACCCGCACTTGCAGGAATCCAAACGGGTGCCTCAGCAAGTTTACTTTCTTTGATACAAAGATGTTGGGATCCAGATCCCCAGAATAGGCCTTCTTTTGATGATATAGTTGTGGAACTTGATTCAAATTTGGGGGAAAATAGTAGCATTAAAGAAGATAAAAATGCCCTTGCTGAACGTTCTTATTCTCCATTTGACCAGGATACCACTATTACTCGATCTTATCAGCAGAGTATCAATTGGTTTGTTCAGGGTGAAAATTTCTTGAAAAGTTCTTCTGCTCCTGGTAGTCGTGAGAGCATTTGGGCTGACTCTACTGATGATTCTTCGGTTTACCATCCAGTGCTTTCATGGGGTTCCTTTTCTACTTGCGGAAGAAGGGAGACAATGGAGGATACACACTTTCTTATGCCTCATTTGTTCAATGGGGAGAATATACATATGTTTGGAATCTTTGACGGCCATCGAGGTGCTCAATTATTCTGACTCTAGTTTTAATGACGTCTTCAGGAGAAACATCTAGTAGTAATGGATTCTAAAATCCTTTAAGCGTTTTTTTGGACAATTTGGTGATTACATGAAAATTTATTATTAATATTTTTTTGACACCAGAAGTGAGAAAACAGGATGACTGGTCCTCTTTGAAATGCTTATGTCTAAACTTTAGTGTTCAAATATGAAATCCCACATTCACTTTTAAGGCATCACTTTTACTCAAACTCTTATCCAGCAAGCAATATTTGTCCCAGTTTCTGTACTTCAAGCACTTCTTTTGTTTTGAATAAAACATTCATTAAGATTAAAGTGTCTAAATTGGTTACTCCAAATTTGTGGGAAAAAATTATCCGAAGACCTTGATTTGTGCAGGGAATCAATGTCTATTTTGATAAGGCAGCATATATAGTTTTTTTGAGCTAACATGACCTAAGAGATGCACCTCTTGGTTGTCCTAGGAGATGCATAAAGTTTAAATCTGCCATCCCTTACCCATATTCCCAACATTTCATATTCTCAGCAGTATGCTGCCATATTACGTTTTAGTAGTAAGAAGGGATCGTTCTTCATTTAGCTTGTTGCCAAGCAGACCTGGAATGCTCTAGTTGTATTTATTAGAGTGCTGTTTCATTGGCATTGAACACATGCAGGTGCAGCAGCCGCTGAGTTTTCAGCTAGAGCACTACCCAGACTTTTGCAAACTCTGGGTTCAGCGAGAAGGTCTGTGTGCTCCAGTCTCTTTAAATCCTATCCTCCACATTTTGTTTGTTTGCAAATTGGTTGAATTCTTACGTTATATTTACAACAATGCAGTCCCCCTGATGCACTTATAGAAGCTTTCACTAAGACAGATGCTGCATTTAGAATTGAATTGGAATTTCGTCGTAAAACGAAGGGGTTTAAACAGAAAGACTGGCACCCTGGTTGTACTGCTATTACTGCTCTTATAGTTAGAAACAAGCTTTTTGTTGCCAATGCGGGTGATTGCAGGGCAATCTTATGTCGTGGGGGCTGCTCCTATGCTCTAAGTAAGGTGAGGGTTGACTAGTTTTCATCAGCTAAAGTGCTCAGCAAAAGCTTTTGTTTATTTTTTCCCTTCTACTCCTGTATCTTCCTGGAATTGCACAGGTGGTTTACCACCATCCAACTAACAAATCTTTATATAGTAGGATCATGTCGCAAGTTGTCTTGAGGAGAGAGAGCGGGTTAGCAGAGCTGGTGTACAAGTCAAATGGCAGGTTGATACATGGAGGGTTGGCCTTGCTGCTCTCCAGGTTATCTTCTTTACCCTTCCTCGTTGGTGCTTTGATTCTTTAACATGACGTACACATCTTCTGTTGATGATTCTGTATTTGAAAAAGGAAATGGTGAAAGGCTTTCTCTTTACCACTCTCTATTCTGAATTGATATTAAAATGATATATTAGCTTCTTGTTGGCCGAATCCAAATGTGATTGCTCATTTCTTGTACTTGTTTGGTGCTCCCCGGGGCAGTAAACTGCATCTTGATATTGGATTGGAGATTACTAAATCCGGCCTCATTATCCCGCATTGGTATTCCATTCCCTTTCATCCAAACCTATTCTACCTATGTAATTAGTATGTCCAAGAAGCTGCATGGAGACCTGTGACACTGATAGAATACTCTCATCATTTACCATGGTGGAATTATGTTGACTTTAAAGCACTTAACCATAGAAATAAACCTATCAGTTTGGTCACTAGTTTGTATAAGATCATTACTAAGGTTTTCTCCGTGCTTCCACATAGTTTTGGGTGAGTCTATTTCCATGGCTCAGGTTACTTTTGTGGGGGGGTCGCTAGAGCGTTGATGTGGTTTTGGTCGCTAATGAGGTCATGGAGGATGTAGAGCGTAGGGATAGGAGGGGTCTAGTGTTAAAGATGGATTTTGAGAAGGCTTATGATAAGAGTGAATTGGTGTTTTCTTGACCATGTGATGGAGTGTAATGGTTTTAGGTATCAAAGGAGACCGTGGATTTTGGGGTGTTTTTGTTCTTTGTCGTTTTCGGTCATTGTTAAAAATAAGGGTCAGGAGTGGTATGGCGCTTTGAGGGGCTTGTGTCAAGGTGATTCCTCTTGCCTCTTCTTATTCACTCTCGTAGCGGATATTCTTAGTAGGTTGATTATGCGGGGTGAAGAGATAGGGTTGGTTGACGAGTGTTCGGTGGGTAGGGAGGGTGTTATTTGCAGTTTGCGGGTGATGCGCTTCTCTAAGATCCAAGGATACCAGGAATTTTGAACGTTGTGACCCTTCTTCAAATCTTCGAGTCCATCTTTGGTCTTAAAATTAATCTTGCCAAGTGTGGTATTGCAGGAATTAACATGGGGTTCCACGTGGTGCAGTCTTACGCTTCCTTGTTAGGCGTAGGGTTTTATCTTGGCCTATCTCATTTCGGGATTTGGAGGTGTAGAGGGTTGCTAAGCTTTTAGATGGGTGGAAGCGGGCTTTTTCTCGTTTGGGGCCAGATTATGCTTATTCGATCGTCGTTATCGAGTATTCAAATTTATTTCATTTCTTTATTTAATATCCCGGTGAGCGTGGCAGATAGGATTGAGAGGATTATGTGGGATTTTCTTGGGAGGGGTCGGGGGAGGGAGAGAAAATGGGATCATTTAGTGCATTGGATAGAGTGTGCTTGCCTAAGGAAGAGGATGGGTTGACTATTGGGAATCTGGTTTGTCGGAACGTCTCTCTTGTGGTGGCTAAGTGGCTTTGGCATTTTCCTCATTAAGCTCGCTCTATATGGCATTAATTGATTAGGGCAAGTTTGTGATGCACTATAATGGGTGAGATGCTAACATTAGCGTTTTCGTGTCTAACAAAAGTCCTCGGAAGTTAATCCATTAGTAATATCCTTCTTTCTTGCTCATACTCGTTATATGCCTGGTAGTGGGGATTGTGTGCATTTCTAGGAAGATAGAGGGGTCGGGGGAGGGAGAGAAAATGGGATCATTTAGTGCCTTGGATAGAGTGTGCTTGCCTAAGGAAGAGGGTGGGTTGGCTATTGGGAATCTGGTTTGTTGGAACGTCTCTTGTGGTGGCTAAGTGGCTTTGGCATTTTCCTTGTGAACCTCGCTCTACATGGCATAAATTGATTATCAAACAGTGACACTGCAGCCTCCAAGTCACAGGAAAGTGAAGAAAGTGGTGTTCATGTGGCTCGCATTTGCTGCGGCTCATAGCACATAGGTCTAGAGGTAGAGCCTTTGCCTTCAACCTATTCAGTACAGGGGCCATGCAAAGGTCTTGAATTTGGAAGATGCATTGGTTGTCCAAATTCAAGAGGCCAGAGGGAAAAGGGAAGGGAAACAAGAATGGACCAAGGACATCAAAAAAGACTTGGTCGTTAAATTCCCAAAGGATCCAGTAACCGAAAACGTCGTTCAGTGGAACCAGAGAAGCCATAAGAAAGGATCCAATGAGGAAACTAGCTCCTCCAATTCGCTATCACTAGTATTCTTTTGAAAAGGTAAATTCGAAGAGATAGAGCTCTACAGCTTTTATGGTCGATTAGCTCCATTATTTCCCATGAAAACGTCAAAAGAATCATTTGAGCAGAAAAGTTGGATGATAAGCTGTATGCGTGAGTGTGGTATTAGAACCATAAAAGAACATCAGATGATCGGAAAAATATAAGGTCTCTTAATTATATACCAAGATCATTTGGATTATGTTTCTTGGGGCGGAGATTCTTGATATGCTTTTATTGTTCTCTTATACTTTTGTACTTCGTTTCCACCCCACTTGAGCTCTATACTATACTAGTCAACAAATGTTACTATAATATTAGTTTGTAGAATTTCGGAGTTCTATCCTAGAATCTCGGAGTTCTATATAATTCTAGGTGTTCAAGATATTTCTCGGAGTTCAAATCTACCAGATTTCCCACATGTCTGGTGGATTTCTTATCCACTGTTGTAAATTCTTCCAATTATCAAAGTAATGAAAATGAAATATTGTCCATCACTCAGTGAGCCAAAAACATCCTATTGTTTCTCGATTAAAACTCAACCTCAGTTGGCCTTTGTAAAAGAGTTTCTCTAATTATTTGTTTCCCAGCATTATATTAAAATGTTATGAAAGTACCTTACAGTGAAATTAAAAGATAACAAATATGCACTTCCAAGCAGCTGGAATACTATTAATTTTGATTTTTCTTTTATCAGTGGCTATAGTGGGGATACCCCCAAAGGCAAACCTCTTCCATGTCAGATGTCACGACCTTATCCAGTAGGTCAAACCTTGGCCTCAACCTGCTGGAATCTGATTGAAGGAAATATAATCTTAGAACAAAATATGGACAGTATATTACCGATTTGTTTGATTAAAATAAAATATGACGAAATATAGATCATTAAGTAGTTGCCATCTGATTGAAAGGAATCTTACAAATAATTCAGCTAGACACTGAGGCTCCACACTGTTTGAAATCATACAATCTTCCTTCTTTTATTTTACCTCTTCATTTTGTTTTTATTAAGAAACGTGAAACATATTCTTGCGGTTAGTTGGAACCCATTCATAGATGTTACATGGGTTAATTGTTTTTTTCAAGCAGGTTACACGCTCCATTGGTGATGATGATCTGAAGCCTGCGGTAACTGCGGAGCCTGAGATTACTGAAACAACACTGTCTGATGAGGACGAATACCTGGTAAGGATTTTTCTCTCATACTATCTGAAATTCAATATGCTTTGTTTGTGATTAGAAGGATTTCATAAGAATTTAATATGCCACCCCCACTGGACTTCAATTTTCTTCCTTTTGTTCCTAGGACTTAAAACTTTCGATAATCAAAGTGGCCACGTGGATGGAAAACAAGAAAAAGACCTGAATGCCCAAGTATATGACCTGCCTTTTGAAGGGTATTTAGGTCTTTTCCTAGTTTCCGTATACAAAATCTAATTGAGTGGCTAATTTGATTATGAAAGTTTTAAGTCCAAACTTTTTGGAGATGTACATGGGTACTAATACCAAGGTTTCTCCTTGCCTTTTTTGTTCACATACACGATGGTTGACCGTTAAGATTAACCTACACTAGACTGGTCTAATGCTTGATTTTACTCAGATAAACGTTCTTTTGAATGTAAGAAAGAAACTAAACAACTGCTTTGGTTTTCTTAGGTCATGGCTAGTGATGGACTCTGGGATGTGATGAACAATGCAGAAGTAGTGAGCATGATAAGAGACACAGTGAAGGAGCCCGGAATGTGCTCAAAGAGGTTGGCAACTGAAGCTGCTGAACGCGGTAGCAAGGATAACATAACAGTTATTGTCGTCTTCCTCCGACCAGTCTCTACAGCAGAGAGAATTTACTAGCTATTCTTCTACTACATAACGTGGCGTCGGCATATTCAAGTACTGTGCAACGTCTTTCACACCTTATCTGCCCATATAATTCTCCAGTTACTAAGGATAATGAGACTCTTCATTGCTAGAACATTATTGGTGTAGATTCTTCGGCTTGGAACCATTTATGAGAGTTATTCCCTCTCCCTCCGCCCCCTCTTCAATACACAGAGGTATGAAGACCAAGCAATTAATAATTTATATTGTATCCACAATTCTTATTGATGGTTTCTTTTAGACCTTGTCCTTGCTTGTTTACCACCTACCACGTAGCACCTATCCTTTTAGTCCCAAAAATAGTCTCACTTTGACTCTTATTGGTCAAATTGATTAAATATTTATAAAAAATTTATAAAGATTTATTTGTTATTACGAAGCTTTAAAGTTGTTATTGATAGTTTTTTTAATATTCTTTTAGTGAGTGAAATTTTATAAGCTAAAACATAATACATATATATTAATTAATAATTTGAGTGTCCCATGTTGATTTTCTAATTAGAAAACGGGACTATTTCTGAGACGGAGGGAGTGATAGTTTTGGAAAAATCATCTTAATATTAGTGGGGCAAATAATAAAGGGTGAATTATAGCTTTTTCAACATTTAATCATCCACCACTCATCTTTTTTAAACCAAAGGTATTTCAAAAAAAGACGATTATGCCATTAATAAAAAAAATACGTGCATTATCAAGAACTCGGCATCTCAATGCCCCAACCTAAGGCATCTCGATGCCCGGGCACTCAACATCGAGCATCGCGATGCCTAAATCACACTTTGTACGGTTTAAAAGTTGATACATCCTTAATCAGTGCGTCGTGCTTAAACCACTTTGTATTTTTTTTCCAAAAGCACATTCATGAACCTCAAATGTCGGACATCTTTGTCTTGTATATTAATTGTCCAATCTCTCGAAAATCTTTTATTTAAGGAACTTATTTCTTATTCAAATCCTTACAATACAATCCTCTGAAAAACATTCTAAGATAAACATAGTCTTATACATTTGATTTTTTCACGGTCCAAAACATTCAAAAACCTTCTACTCTTCTTAACCTTCTTCTCGTCTTTCTTTCAAGATGACCGACTCGCCCTACGCAAATATTATTGGATTTCATGGCATTATGTCAAATGGACATATGTCGCTCCAAGATCTCGATTTCGGGAATACAAGAAGTATCTTGTGGTGATGTCAAGAGCACAAGAAATATCTTGCGAACCCTCATGGCTTCTCATCACCATTCACCTCCATTTTCAGCTCAATTTTCACCTCCAATAACATTTGCTCCTCCATGTAATGGTCTCACTCGATGTGAGATGATCATTGATCAAAAGGGTTAACCCCTTAGAAGAGGGAAGATCCAAGTGAGGAGGAAAATGAAGAAGAAAATATATTTATCCGCCACCTCCTATAACATTCGCTTTCTCTCATTCGAATCACTTGATGGTGGTAATGGAAGAAGAAAAGGAGGATAAGTCTCAAGAACTAAGAGTAGATGTAGAAGTAGGACTAGATCAATTGTTGAAATTTGCCCTTTATTTTAGAAGATTAATTCATGTTTTGTTTGAATTACGTACTATAATGTAATATTTGAAGGAATGCAAAGATGAATAAAATATATTTATCTTGAATCCCTTATATGAACACTCTTCAAAACCTCACTACAAAACAACTGCTATAGTGTTTTAAAAGGATAAGTCATATTGTGTTTCATAAAGAGTTTTTTTTTTTTTTTCATAAAGAGTTTACTTTTGACCAACCAAGAAAAATCCCATTTAAGGCATCTCGATGCCCCGCTTGCGAATCATCGATCATCGCAATGCCTAATTAAGGCATCTCGTTCAATCATATGGGCATCGTGTTCAATCATATGAGCATCGCTTAATCATATGACATTTCGATGCCTAATTTAAGGCATCCCAATGCCTAATTTAAAGCATCCCAAATATATTGGCATCGCGTTTAATCATATGGCATCAAGTTCAATAATATTGAAATCTCGATGCCCAAATAATAATAATAAAAACTATTCAAATACACCAGTAAACTCAATTTAAAAAAATTCTTCAAATTCTCGAATTTCAAGAGATTGTTTTACTTTCCTATAAAATAAGCTATTCATACTTTACTAAAATCTTCAAAATTTACCGTCCTCTTCTGTAAAAATTCTCTATTTATCTTCTCTCACTTTTAGTTCTTTGAAATATGACTAAGGACATAAATTCACCAGCTCCTCGTCTCTCCCAATCACTCTCGATGAATTGATAGAAAGAATGAGAGCTGATATAACAACAAGGTCTTAGATTGTGATGAGAGTGCGGGATCCCGAAATGATGTTTCTAATTTCATTGACTGGGTACCAATAAGAATTGGATAAATGGTTGCTCGATCTACTTCTCCAATAGCTCATCTATCCTCTTCCAACTCTTCTGTTGATTCAAACGTGCTTGTGCCCATTAAAGAGAACAATACTATGAAGAAGAAGGAAATCGATAAGGAAGAGGACATTGCTACAGAGGTGAGTAGTAACCAAGGAGGAGGACGAAGATCAAGACTATATCAGTTGTTGAAATTTGCCAAGTTTATCTTAGAATATTTATTCATGTTTTGTTTGTATTCTGTAATGTAATATTTGAAGGAATGCAAAGATGAATAAATATATTTATGCAATCCCTTGTATGAGCACTCTAAAAAAGCATAAATTATCATTCAGTTATGGATCTTTTGGACCAATTAAAACTAACTGAATAAGAACTGTTTGAGAACACCTTACTAAGAAACAACTGCTATAGAAACAACTGCTATAGAGTTTTAAAAGGATAAGTCATACTGTGCTTCATAAAAAGTTCACATTTGACCAATCAATAAAACCCAATTTAAGGCATCTCGATGCCCAATTGCACTCATCAACGAGTATCGCGATGTCTAATTCAAAGTCCCGATGCCTAATGTAAGGTATCCCGATACCCAAATATATTGGCATCGCTCAATCATATGGCATCGCGAGCATCACGTTCATCATCAAACTCGCGTTCAATTCTTTGGGCATCGCGTTCAATCAAATGGGCATTGCGATACCCATGTAAAATTATCTTTTTGCATTTTAACGAAAATACTAATATGCCCTTAATACTCGTGCATCCCGATGCCCAATTCAAAGTCCCGATGCCTAATGTCGAAATTCCTTCCATATACAACAATAACCCTCTCATTGTTGTTCTTCAAAAACATAATCATAACCCTCTCATTGTTGCTCTTCAAAAAACATAATCAAAACCAATCTTGAAGGAATACTTTATCAATTGCCTCCAAAATTCATCCAACCCACCTTTGAAAATTTTCCCAACACCCGTAATAGTAGATGCCCAACCGGTAGTTAAAAGATCCTTTTGTAATTGATTAGGACATATGTCATAACATGGGACACTTTTATCATCAGTTTTAAAATTATAGAATTGATATTGTTTTGATGCGATGATGATGCATCACGAATGAAATAACTTGAACTGCTATTACAGCATGAAGCATCGCAATGAGGCATTCCGGCATCGTGATGAGGCATCCCTAAATCGCGATGCCCGATAAAGGAAATAGAATCACCAACTAACCCTACTCTATTTAATCCGTAGCTTAAAGCATTTTAATTTTAAAAATGTCTAACGATTGTGAGTGCCCCGATCCGACCTGGATCATTTCAACTTTAGGCATTTTTACTCTGACTTCCTTCCGTGATTTGTGTGATTCGATAAACGTGAAAACACATTTATCTTAAAAAAATAGAGTCGCCACTCTCGTTTATAAAGTAAACGGGAGAAAAACTAAGATTGTGGGTTCGGGGCCAAGTTATGATTTGGGAAGGTTTTATGGACCCATCTCGCCCTTTTGGTCTCTACATATTTTCATGCTCGTATTTAAGTATCGCAAGTTTGTTATTTTATGTGATAGAATATATACTTTTACATGTATTTACATATATTAAACAAGATTGAAATAATTACATTTTTCAAATATACTTTACATAATAAATGGACTAACAAACAAAAGGGGTTAGCTGTCGTTTTATTGCACCCGCCAAGTTCTAGGCCGTTGTATTATATTGGATCAAGCTAGCTCGTAGCCCGATTTGTTGTGCTTCCACCGCTGCCGATCGAGGAAAAGAAGACTTACGTTTTGTGTGTGTAATAATCTGAACTTATTATGCTTTAGATGCTTATATTCTTTGTGTTATTATGCTCAACATGTGTGTTTGATTGCTTGTATAAACATGTTCAATATGGTTTTGCCTTAATTCACATACATTTAAGGATGCTAGGATGGTATACATGTTAATGCATTAACTTAGTACAAGCCCTTGTGATTATTCATAAGTGTGAGGTGATTGTTGATAGCATTGTTGAGATGATCTATGTGAGTTATGTGTTGTTTATGTGCTATGAGTGTTGTGTAATCACACCTAGGGTGGCCAAGTGATTGAACCAAGGAAATAGAGATAATAAGAAGTAGGATCGACAAGAGGGTTTGCACCCGCGCGCGCTTTTTATGACACGACCGCAAGAGTGGCCGACATTCCAAGAAGTTTGGCACGGCCGCGCACCTTTGTTGACACGGCCGCAAAATTCCAGAAGTTTGGCACGGCCGCCCAGCTTTTCTTGGCACGGCGTGCGAGAGGACACTGCGAAGCGTCGGACAGCACATAAGTGACTTGTAATTTTTGGCTTTTGACCCTTGGACCCTTGGCTGAAAGTATTGTACCTTGGCTTGACCATTTGACCATATATAAGTCACTTGAAGACTCAAAACATTTCATTTCTTCCATAGTTTTTCCTTGAAACCTTAGAGAAGTTTGTGTGGGAGATTTAAAATGAAACTAGTGTGTGTGTTCTACCCCTTACCATCCAACCATTGGATCATCCATGCAAGGCTACCAAAGCATAGCTTGAGACTAGGGGACTCCATAACCAAGCTTTGATTGTGAATTTGTTGGTTTAAATTTCTACTTTGAAGGTAAGTTACTAAACCCCCTATGTATGTTAGAATTTCTTACATGTATGAATGTTTTTAACCATGCATGGCTTGAATTGTTATTGAATTCATGTTGAAAGGTTATGATGATAGAATTACATATTAATATGTGAAAGACTTGGTTTAGTTGGTTGGAATTGTGTAGAGATTGATAATCACCAAAGTAGTGAACTGAAGAACATGTTAGAAACTTTAAATGGTAAAAATTGCATATAGCAATTATACCAAATTTTATGAACTTAATGAATTAACACCAAAAGTGGATTTTTGGGAAGATTATAATTCTCCGAATCACTAGTTAAATTACTACGAAAATTAGAGTCCATTTGATATGGTTTTAGTCCTCGAGTATTTGATATTGGTATGGGGAGACTTGTAAAGTAGCTCTAAATTTGTGTTTTGTGACTTTAAACAATATGTTTGATGATTATTTGTTGTAGAAAAATATAATCCACATGATGTTTGTCAAGTTCACTACTTTTGAACTTGACGGTTATTTGCATAAGTTGAGTAAGGTTACCTACTTGTGTGTTGTGCAAGTCCAATGGCGTCGTCGTTGTTTAGGTAATGGTAGGACGATATCGTCTTCACAAATCAAGTTTGTGATCGCTATTAGTCGCCATACCGAGTTCACACACCTCTTCAGCATGAGAAGTAGCCCCAGTAGAAATACGCATGACTTTGGCTTGCTAGTTGAACCCGATGGGATTAGTCGGGACGTCGATACTACGTACACGAGTATCGAAGCACTATTGGTTGTTTGTGTATTGCAGGAGCTACACAAGGTTGAAGAAAGAGATATGATATCCTTCTCTAACATGGTTTATTTATGAGCACTTATGTGTTAACCAAAGTGCTATGTGAGTTGAATGAATTGTATATCAAGTATGATGATACATGTTTAGTTGTGGTATATAAATGTTAATACCATGTTATGTTTATTGCTTGAGCATCATGCCATGCCATATAGTTGCATTAGTAACTTATCGTGTCATTATGACTCACCCCTATGTGTTTATTTGTTTTCCTTAAATCCAAGCCAACCGGAAGTTCACGGTGAGGTTGAGAAGGGTTCGTTAGCTTGCGAGTCGTCTACATTTGGGAGTTCGAGGACCTCCTTCTTAGTAATTGTTTGGTAAGGACGATGGTGGTGAAGTTATGTAAACTTTATTAAGGGTAGTATTTTGGTTGATTGTATATTCTTTTGGTAGCCAACATATGTATGTCGTGCTCTTGTATAGTTTCGTTGTTGAATCGGTTTCTTTCCGAGCATGTTGTAGCTTGTGGTTATATTTTGTTCCGGCATGTTGTGGCCGATATTTTTGTAGTGGTTGTCTTTCCCGAGTTGTAAACTCGCGGTTGTTAAAAGTTGTTTTCCAGCTTTGTTAATGCCGAAGATCGTTCATACTTGTGTTAATCAGGCGCTTATATTTTGTCATGTACGGGTGGTTACACCACGTGCTTTTCTTATTTGTTGTGTCGTGTTTGTATTGCGACCCGACCTTGCGATTTCGTATAGAGATCCGGTCTGGGGTCAGCTGGTATCGAGCTTATGTTAGCTATTCGCCAGATAGGTTCCATGGCCTAGGTGGGTATGGTGTGTGTTATCGAGATTTTAACGTCGAGTGTTATGTGTAGGTGAAAATGGTGCGGACTAGGTTCGGAGAGGCAGGCCGGGTCGTGAGTGCCGGGAATGATGGGAGAGATGATGACGTGAATCGACCACCTAATGTCCCTCCGAACTAAACCAAGAGAACCGAATGCAAATATGGCGTTATGATGGGCGGAATGATGGAACTAATGAATCAGATGACGAACGATTGAATGGGGAGCAACGACTGCACCGGAGGTCAAGCTCCAACCGAAGTTGAGATACCACAACCTAAAGTGAGGCCTAGAAATCACGCTACTACAATGGAGCATTTCTTGAAGATGAAACCACGTACTTTTCTTGGGGAACCGGATGCCACAAAAGCTGAATTGTGGATTGAACATATAATCATATGGGTTGCAATGATGATGAGAAAGTCAACCTAGCTGTGTTCAAACTTGAGGAGCGGGCGAGTATTGGTGGCGGGTACTACGGGGAGCTGGGACTTGGGAGAACCTCACGGTTGATTCTTGAGGAATTTAAGGCAAGATATTTCGGAGGTGGTTCGTGAAAGGAGAGAGAATTTTATGACCTAGAGCAAGTATGACAGCACAATACTGCCAAGTTCACGGAATTGGCTCGATATTGTAGTCACTTGGTTCCTACGGAGGCAAAGAAGGCCCGAAGTTCATCAAAGGCCCGAAACGAATACGAGGAAACAATTGCTATCCTTGCAACTTCCGACTATAGAAGTGGATGGGGGCTTATGGGATTGAAAGTGACATAGAGGAGCATCGGGGAGAAATTTGAACAACCCTCCATAGGCATCGCAGAACCGGGGACGAGGACAAGGTTCCTAATCGATACAGGTGGAAACAATAACCGCCAGGAAATCGGGGAAGAGGATAATCGATAGACAACAGGGCAACAATCCGGTGAGGAGTAATAATCAATGATCTGTCTCGGGTCTACAAAAATTTGTAACTACTGTTCAAAACCGGGGCATTCAAGATAAGTGTTATAATAGGAAATTGGTTAGGCCGTTTCTATTGCAAGGAGGTTGGTCATCAAAGAGAGATTGTCCTAAGTTGAAGAGTAGTCGGTGGGAGCGCAGTGTGCGGTAGCGGAACGAAGAGGGACAGACTGTACCCAAGGTCCGGGTCGTGTGTTCGCGCTTGATCAGCGTGGTGTGCCGGGGTCGACATCGGTTATAGGAGGTAGCCTTTCTGTCTTTGGTAGTAGAGCTCGAGTTCTTATAGATCCTGGCTCATCGTATTCATATGTTGCATCCCATTTTGTGAACAACTTGTGTGTGTTGCCCCAGCCCTTGTCGTTTGTGCTTGAGGTGTCTACCCCGTTGGAGGAGCATATGTTGGCCTCGGATGTGTACCGAGCCTGTGATATACTTGTAGGTGATCACACTTTGCATGCCGATTTGGTAGTGTTACCCATACGTGATTTTGATGTGATACTTGGCATGGATTGGTTATGTGCATATCATGCTTTAGTATTGTCATAGAAAGAAAGTTTTTTTCTATGCCGGGTGTGCTCGAATTTGTATTTGTGGGTGATCTTTGTTAAGAGTGGTTTGCATGTTATATCTGCTTTAAAAGCTAGGAAATTGTTGTCACATGGTTGTCGGGTATTTGGCATGTGTGGTTGATAGGAGTATGGCTACCCCAAAATTGGAAGAAGTCCTATGGTTTGTGAATTTTCGATGTATTCTCTTCGATTATGCATTGCCTCCGATAGAGAAATTGAATTTTGTATTGAATTGTTGCGGGACTACCCCAATTTCTAAAGCTCCGCATAGAATGGCACCGGTAGAATTGAAAGAACAGGTTGCAAGAATTGCTCGACAGGAGTTCATTAAATCGAGTGTATCACCGTGGTGCGCCGGTGTTGTTTGTTAGAAAGAAAGATTGTAATTTGAGATTGTGTATTGATTACGAGCAATTGAATCGGTAACAATCAAGAACAAGTACCCTACCACACATTGATGATTTGTTCGATCATTCATGTGGGTCATGTATTCCAAGCTAGACTTGAGGAATGGTTATCACCGTTGAAGGTGCGAGCGAAGATGTTCCTAAACAACTTTTCGCACAAGGTATGGTCATTATGAGTTTGTGGTTATGCCATTTGGGTTGACAAATGCACCGTAAGATTCATGGACTTGATGAATCGAGTGTTCCATGAGTATTTGGATTGTTTTGTGGTAGTGTTCATCGACGACATTCTTGTGTATTCTAAATCTCGAGAAGAACATGCGCAACATTTGAGGTTGGTATTATCAGTCCTTCGGGAGAAGAAGTTATTTGCTAAATTTAGTAAATGTGCTTTTTGGCTCGAAGAAGTATCTTTTCTGGGGCATGTTGTTTCGAAAGATGGGATATCGGTGGACCCGTCAAAGGTAGAAGCAGTAATGAATTGGAGGAGACCAACTTCAGTGACTGAGATCCGAAGTTTCTTGGGTTTGGCGGGTTACTATCGGAGGTTCATTGAGGGGTTTTCAAAGATTGCTACTCCTATGACAAACTTAACAAAGAAGACAACACAGTTTGTTTGGGATGATAGATGTGAGAACGTTTCAAGAGTTACGACCGACAACGGCTCTGTATTGGCATTGCCTTGTGGTGAAGCAACTTCATGATTTACTGACGATGCGTCGAAGGAGGGTTTGGCTGTGTACTTATGCAAAATGGGAAGGTGATTGCATATGCTTCGAGGAAGTTAAAGGATGCGGAACGAAACTATCCTACCCATAATCTTGAATTGGCGGCAATTATGTTTGCGTTGAACAAGTGGAAACATTACCTTTATGGGGCGAATTTGAGGTCTTCACGGATCACAAGAGCTTAAAGTACCTTTTCTCGCAAAAGGAGTTGAACATGAGACACCGATGGATGGAAAAGTTAAAGGACCACAATTGCACGATTCTTTACCACCCGGAAAGGCGAATGTAGTCGGGATGCGTTGAGTAGGAAAGTGTACATGTCGTGCATGATGGTTCGGGAATGAAAAACGTTAGAGGACTTGAGGATTGGAGTCCTAACGGAACACGGTGTGATCTTTGCGAATGTACACTCCATTTTGTTACAACGGATTAAGGAAGCTCAGTTAGTGACCTGAGTGCGAGGAATTAAGGGACAAAAAAGACACTTGAATTTGCAATGAATAGGGAGGGTAGCTTGACCTTTAGAGGGAGAGTTTGTGTTCCGTCGAATGAAACCGTAAAACGGCAAGTACTTGATGAAGCTCACAAGGCTAAGTATACAATACATCTGGGGAGTACAAAAATGTATAGGGATTTGAAGAAGCAGTTTTGGTGGAATGGTATGAAACGAGAGATAGCGGAGTATGTATCTAGGTGCTTGACTTGTCAACAAGTGAAAGCCGAACATCAAAGGCCCGCAGGATTATTACAACCGTTAGAGATTCCGGAATGGAAATGGGAACATATTACGATGGATTTCGTGACGGTGTTGCGTACTGTCAGGGGTTTCGACCTGTTTGGGTTGTTGTGGATAGGTTAACTAAATTAGCCCATTTTATACCTATTGCGATGACCTACTCCTTGAATCACTTGGCGGCATTGTATTAAGAGATAGTTAGACTACATGGAGTACCGATTAGTGTTGTGTCAAATCGGGACCAAGGTTTACATCGAGATTTT
>JACONP010000303.1:0-25000 GCA_016624345.1 Platycodon grandiflorus
CTGTTTCTCTAAAATAAAAATAAAAAGTCTTTCTATATTTGGTAATAAGGCACGAAGTCTTATTGATCTGGATCATCGCATTTATATATTGCATCCGACTTTGTGAATAACTTGTGTGTATTTCGATCTTTGCCTTTTGTGCTTGAGGTGTCTACCTGTTAGGGAGCATATGTTGGCCGATGTGTATCGAGCTTATGATATACTTGTAGGTGATCACACCTTGCATGCTTTGAGTGGTATTACCCATGTGTTTTGATGTGATACTTGGCATGGATTGGTTATGTGCTTATCATGCTATAGTAGATTGTCATAGGAAAAGTTACTTTTTCCATGCCTAGTGTTCTGAATTTGCATTTGTGGGTGATCTTTGTTAAAAGTGGTATATATGTTATTTCTGCTTTGAAAGCTAGGAAGTTGTCGCATGGTTGTGCGGGTTATTTGGCATGTGTGATTGATAAGGGTATTGCTACAACAAAGTTGGAAGAGGTTCTGTGGTTTGTGAATTTCCTAATGTGTTCTCAACGATTATACTATGCCCCGGATAGAAAGTCTAGTTTTGCATTGAGTTATTGCCAGAACTACTCCAATTTCTAAAGCTCCGTATAGAATGGCACCGTGAGTTAAAAAGAATTGAAAGAGCTGTTGCAAGAACTTCTTGACAGGGAATTCATTAAGCCAATTGTATCGGCGTTAAGAACACCGATGTTATTTGTGCAAAAGAAATATGGTACTTTGAGGTTGTGTATCGATTAAAGACAATTGAATCAGGTAACAATCAAGAACAATCCTTTACCTCACATTGATGATTTGTTCGATCAGTTACAGGGATCAGTTGTGTATTCCAAGTTAGACTTGAGGAGTGATTACCATCAGCTGAAGGTCCAAACAGAAGATATTCCTAAGACAACCTTTCGCACGAGGTATGGACACTATAAGTTTGTGGTTATGTCGTTTGGGTTAACAAATGCACCTATGGTATTCATAGATTTGATGAATCGTGTTTTTAATGAGTATTTGGATTGCTTCGTAATGGTATTCATCGACGACATCCTAGTGTATTCTAAGTCTCAGGAAGAACATGAGCTGCATTTGAGGTTAGTATTATCAGTTCTTCGGGAGAAACAGTTGTTTGCTAAGCTTAGCAAGTGTGCCTTCTGGTTAGAGGAAGTATCATTTCTGGGCCATGTTGTTTCGCGTACCGGGATAGTGGTAGATCCATCTAAGGTTGAAGTGATGGCAAAGTGGAAAAAACCAAGTACAGTTACTGAAGTTTGTAGTTCTTGGGATTAGTGGGATACTATTGAAGATTTATTGAAGGATTTTCCAAGATCGCTACTCCTATAACGAACTTGACAAAGAAGACGACACCATTTGTTTGGGATGACAAGTGTGAGGATAGTTACCAAGAATTGAAGCGGCGTTTAACGACAACTCCAGTATTGACATTACCTAGTGGTGGAGTTAAATTTGTAATTTATAGTGATGCTTCCAAAGAAGGTTTAGGTTGTGTATTAATGCGAAATGGGAAAGTCATTGCTTATGCATCAAAGAAATGGACGGCTTCGAACAAAATTATCCTACTCATGACTTAGAGTTGGCTGCGATCATGTTTACGTTGCATAAATGGAAACATTATCTCTGATACAGTTTGAAGTCTTCACGGCTCACAAGAGTTTGAAGTAAGTTTTCTCCCAAAGGAATTGAACATGAGGCAATGGCGGTGGATGGAGAAACTAAAAGATCATGGTATCGATCCTTTATCACCCCGGGAAAATGTGGCGGATCGTTGAGTAGGAAGGCCTACATTTCTTGTATGATGGTTCTTGAATGGAAAATGTTAGAGGATTTACAACATTGGTATCCTAACGAGACCGAGCGGGGAGTAATCTTTGCAAGAGCTATGCCAGTCTTGTTCCAACAGATTAAGGAAGCTCAGATTGATGATTCGAAGTTAGGGAAGATAATTAGTGGGTTGAATGAAGGTCAGACACCTGATTTTATGATGAATAAGGATGGTATCCTTACTTTTCGAGGAAGAGTTTGTGTTCCTTCGAATAATGGAGTAAAATGATAAGTTCTTGATGAGGCTCACAAGGCGAGATATACTATTCATCCAGTGAGTACAAAGATGTATTGGGACTTGAAGAAATAATTTTGGTGGAGTGGTATGAAGCGGGAAATTGTAGAGTATGTTTTGAGATGTTTGACTTATCAACAGGTAAAGGCCGAGCATCAGAGACTAGCGCGTTTTTTACAACCACTTGAGATTTTGGAATGGAAATGGGAACATATTACGATGGATTTTGTAATGGAGTTATTGCGTACTTGTCGGGGTTTTGATACGGTTTGGGTTGTTGTTGATAGGTTGGCAAAATTAGCTCATTTTATCCCAATTGCAATGACATACTCTTTGGGTCAAGCGGCGGCATTGTACATTGAAGAGATAGTGAGATTACATAGGGTACCGTCGATATTATGTCGAATAGAGACCCAAGATTCACGTCGAGATTTTGGAAAGCTTTACAAGATGCTATGGGAACCAAATTGAATTTAAGTACAACTTTTCATCCATCAATGGATGGGCGGGAGAGGTTGATACAGATTCGAGGATATGTTACGGCGTGCACGGTAGATTTTAAAGAAAGTTGGGATTCGCATCTACCTTTAGCCGAGTTTGCTTACAACAACCGCTTCCAAGCAAGTATTGAGATGGCTCCGTATGAAGCCTTGTATGGGCAAAAATGTAGATCACCGATTTATTGGGATGAAGTTGGTGAAGCTAAAATTTGGGGTTCAAAAATGGTACAACGATTGGTCGAGAGTGTAAAGTTAGTGATAGACTACTTACCGCTCGAGAGAGTGGCTACCTGGATAATCGGAGACGAGATCTTGAATTTTCAAGTGGGTGACTATGTATTTCTCAAGGTTTCACCATAGGAGTACCAAGAGATTTGGTAAGAAAGGAAAGTTAACGCCGAGGTATATTGGACCATTCGAGATCCTTGAGAGGGTTGGGAGTTTAGCCTATAAACTTGCTTTACCACCTTCTTTGTCGAAAATTCATAATGTATTTCACGTGTCGATGCTTGAAAGTACATGAAGGATGACTTACATGTGTTGGAATATGAGAACATCACCTTTGACCCCTATTTGTCATATGTGGAGCAACCGGTTAGAATTTTTGACACTAAGGAGCAAGTGTTGAGAACTAAACGAATTCCTCTTGTCAAAGTGCTTTGGAGGAATCATAATGTTGAGGAGGCTACTTGGGAAACCGAAGTTGAGATGCGTCGAAGTACCCTTGTTTATTTGATGAACTTGGTAAGGAATTTAGGGACTAAATTCTTTTAAGGAGAGGATTTTTTTTTTTAGGGAAACAGGGGATGGTACCCTACTAGATTTTATTAAAATAAAAATAATACAAACATGAGGGGGACAACCAGCCTTGGCCTTATAAATGGGAGGATGGAGGAGCCTAACCTCAAAAACGAGATACAAATCTGAAAAGAGATAAAACAACCTAATAAAAATCACGAAATTTGAACCCTAGGAAGCCCTTGGATGTCCAAGCTAATAGCACCATGATAGACATATGTTTTAGGTTCATTTGAATTGCATGATTGAGTAGTTTACACCATGATTTGATGTGTTTAACATGCTTGGTTTATGATTTAATCATTCATAATTGTATTTCATAACATTCTAGTCTTGTTGTATGTGAACTTGGATGAGTTTTGGTGTGTTTTAAACCTTGTTGGAAGTTAGGATCATGTTAGGATTGTTTGAGAACACTTTGAAAACATTTTAGAACATTTTGGAGTCCCAGTCACGCGGCGCACGAACCACGCCCTAGCGCGCAACAACCAGAACATTTCAAAAAATTAGAGAATATCTTTAGGCTGGGCGCGACTTAGAGAGCAGTGCGTGCCCTAGCGCGTCTGGACAACATTTTGGACTTGTTTTATTTTGTTGACTTTTAGACTTGGACCCTTGGCTGAACTTGTTGTACGTCTATTTGACCATTTGACCAGGCGTATTACTCCCTCTAAACCACAAGAGAGTATTCATTTCTTCTTTATTTCATTTATCCTTCATCCATGAAAGCTTGAGAGAGGTAGGTGTAAAAAAGGTGAGATTGGTGTGTGAAGTCATTGTTCTCTCAATTCAACCATTTGATTTTCAACCCAATACCACCATTGTGTTGTTAAGGACTAGGAGACCTCTATACAAGGCTTTGATTGTGGTTGTGTTGGTTAGATTGTTCATTTCGAGTAAGTTACTAAACTCCCTATGTATGCTTAAGAATTGTTACATATTTATCATCAATTGTACATGCATGACTTGTATACTTGATATTTTCATGTTTAAATGATATGTTGAGATGTATAACATGTTCATGTGCTAAATGTTGGATTTGGATGTTGATGCATGTTGAAATTGAGTGCTCAACCATGGAATTGAACTCAAGAACAAGTTAAAGACTTTAAATGGGAAATTTTGCATATAGCAATTATACCCAAATTTTAGAAGTGTTGTAATAACTCTAAGAGGTTGATTTTAAGAAAGAGTAATACTTATCGATTAACATATTAAATTTCTACGAGAATTTTACTTTGTTTGATATAGTTTTTACCCTCCGAGTATTTGGTGCTTGGTAAATTAGAGACTTGTAAATTAGCTTTAAAGTGGTTGTTTAAAGTTCTTGAAACAATATGTTTGATGATAATTCTTAGTAGAATGATATAATCTACTTGACATGTATCAAATTCACTACTTTTGAACTTGATGATTATTTGCATAAGATGTGTATTACACCAACTTATGCATTACATTGAGTTCAGCTGGCATTGTTGTTATATCAGGTAGGACGACCTATAGTCTTTGAATTCTTTTCGTGATTGCTATAAGTCATTGTACCGGAGTTCACACACCCTCCTCTGTTGGCCAGCGGTTGAGTAGCCCCACCGCTGTAACAATAGGCATGACTTTGGCTTACTAAGTAGGTCCGCGGTTTTCGACTCACCGATACATCACGCACAAGTATCGAGAAATCTTGGTTGTTTTGTGTATTGCAGAGCAACACAATGGAGAAAGAGAAATGATATCCTTTATAACGTGGTTTATTTACGAGCACTTATGTGAATATCGAGGTGCTATGTGAGTTATGTGGTTTGTATATCAATGATGATGATACATGTTCAAATGTGGTATATAGATGTTATTACTATGTTATGATTACGGCTTGAGCATTATGTCATGTCATGCGGTTGCATTTAGTAACTTATTGAGTTTCAACTCACCCCGTTTGTTTATTTGTTTTTCTTAGATCCGAGCCACCTAGCGGTTCCCTGAGATCGGTGAGAGCACTGGTAGCTCAAAGATTGTCTTTTCTTTTGGTAGCTCTCGAAGCTTGTGCTTAGTTAGTAATATTTCTTTTGGTGAGGACGTTGGTTGTGTAAAGTTATGTAAACTTTACTTGGGTAATATTTGTTCATATTGTAATCTTTCTATTCTTTTGGTAGCCAACATATGTATGTTGTGCTTGTATATTTAACCGTAGTATGTTCTGTTCCTTTCCCGGCATGTTGTGGCTCGTAGTTTATGTTGTATGCAGGCATGTTGTGGCCAATGTTGTTGTTGTTATTGTTAATTGTTTAATTTCGCAAGTCTTAGACTCGTGGTTTATTAGTTGGGTTCCTTTGTAGTGTCGCCGAAGACTTGTTTAGGATTTTTATCGGGTTTTATCCATTATGTTTTGTTGTAAGTACGGGTGGTTACGCCACGTACTTTTCTTGTTTTGTGTTGCGCGAACCGAGCTTGGGGTTTCGTATAGAGATCCGGGTCGGGGTGTCACAATAACTTTGGTAATGGCAGGAGAATTGGAAATAGTGGTCGCCAAAAGGAGGTAATCAGAAATAGGGGTCTCAGGTTCTCGCTTGAGATCATGAAGTTTTTGTTGGAGGTTACGGACATGGGCATTATAGGTGGCTCCAAAATTTTTGGAAATAAGATCGAGCCACGAAGCGATTTTCACAGCCATGAGATGGCATTGAATGGGAGCCGTGAGATGATTGCATCCACACAACAACAATGCTCGGTTGCATCGAGCCATTTAAGGTATGTTGTGTTATTGGTGACGTTATTAGCGAGTTTTTCATTAGGTGGAGAGTTGTCTGTGAGCACATGTTCTAGTGAGAATATGAGGAGGACAACAAAAATTGGTGACAGGTTTAGGTAATTTACTTGGGTTAGTAAGCAATTTGCCATTAGTGATTGTGGGTTGAAGAAGCGGGAGAGAGTAGCCATTGTAGTTTGTTTGATTTGGAGGTGACGGTTGAGTCTTCCATGGCGTGAGCCTTTTCAAAGCTTTGATACTATGTAAAATAAGGAGAGAAGTTTGAATGCCCAAGATAATTACGGTCATTACTCAATTGGTATTATATACTTGATGTGTTACAAATCAATCTCCATAATTACGCTTAAACACTTTGCAAAACCTAAGGGATTGCTCGACTCAAGGAATGTATACATTGAATTTGGGATTCATACAATATTTGGTAAGTATAATTTAGGAAGGAGAATGTTGTTCTTGGGATTCTTGATTCGTTGGCGTCCCAGTTCTCGGCTTTCTTACTAGGCCTAAGTTTAGCTTAGCGTGTCGGGTATGCCATGCCTTTTACCTCGGCGGTTGTCGGCTGCATGTGTCAGGTGGCTTTTTATACATTGGTCTCCATTTGGACTAAGTTATCCCTCCAGCTCAGCGACCTAAATGTTACCTCCACTACAAGAAAACCCACTTTCACCGACACATTTTTTTTGACATTTGATATAAATGTCGAATTTCCCACTTCATATATTTGTCGACAATAAACGACAGGTTAAAGTAAGCGTGGTAATTTGACGACGCTTTATTATAAATGTCGAGTTTTACGACACTTTATTGAAGTGTTGGAAGTAAATTCGACGCTTTCGTCTTATAGTCGGTAATTATACGACGAATATTGTATGCGTTGGTAAATATACGACAAATTCAACTAATGTCGGAAAATTCACGACACATAATGAAGTGTCGTAAAATTTACCACATTTTGAAAATTTGTGTCGTAAAATTTACCACATTTTAAAATTTTGTGTCGAGAAAAATTTAACGACGTTTTAAAATTAAAAGTTGGAAATTGTCTATTTCAAACTAGGTACAATTACTCTTGATTGTGTATTGTAAAACAAATCTCACTACAACAAAAATGATATTTTCGACCCCCAACATATATAGATCGCCTTTAAATAATAGTCCGATATATATAAAAGCCCCAATAGGGCGCCAAACTCATTAAATGTTGAGTCCTATTATGGTACAAACTAGCGGGGCCTGAATCTTAATTATTATCATAAGGACTACTAGGACGTCCTTCCATTGACATCCCATAAAAATGCCTAAAAGGACGCCTAACCCATTGGGATCTATTAGGGGTGTAATTATTAGAATGCTCTTCTACAAGGGTCTTATTACCGGCCATCATATTTGAAAGGATACGGCTCTTGAAGCCCTATTATCATAAAGGCTACTAGCTATAGGACACCCTTTAAATGTCATCCCATAAAAACCCAAAAGGATGGATAACACATTGGGACTTATATATTAAGGATGTTATTAATATGATATCATTCGATAAGGGTCCTATTACCATAATCCCTAATAGGACACCTAACCCTTAGGGCCCTATTATTGTAAGGGCTAATATGATGCCTTTAAGTAGTCATCACATAATAGGGTAAATAAGACACATAACCCTTCAAGTCCTTTTATCCGAGGCGTAAAGTGAACGTACTCCACTTAGAACATATTAAGTATAATTTCTTAAAAATTATTAATTACTCATTCAATCGAAACTAAGTCATTATTTCCAAATATATGTATTTCATAATTGTCCATATGCTAATATAGCTACCCAACAGACCGAAATTTACGTACGTACAAAACTTCCTATGGATACGCGGTAGGCAAAGACGCACACAAGCTAGAAATCCTACATTCATACATTTAAGTCTACCCATATGTAGTATTACACGATCACCATACTTTGGCGTAATCACGACCAAATTTATCTGTCATTGTCATATCTTAATGTACATGCATTTGCAAAAATATATGAGAGTACTAAGTAAGTGTATTTATATTTATGTTCTATTAGAAGTGCTTAAAATTCATATTCGTAATTTTTTGAATGCTAAAAAGTAAATACTTATTTTTGACGAATGATCACTAGCTAGTAAGTTTTATTATATATATTAAAGGTTACTCTTACCGTCTCAAAATGCAATAATTATCGGAGGGTGGACATATATATATATATATATATATATATTTAATGAGTTTTAATATTGAGTCTTATTTTTCTTGAAAATACCTAATGTCAAAAAATATCAACTTTTTTTTAAATGTTGGTAAAATTCAAACCATACCAGGAACTCAATAATATTATTTATACTTGAACTCAAAAATATTATTTATATTTTCCCCACCTTTATTCCTTTTCAATTCTTTTTCCTCTTATCACTTTTTGGTTTCCCGCCGTCCCCAAACTTACGTGCGCTATGTTGAAGTTCTCCTTCTTTCTCTCATACACGTTCCTTCGTGACTCCTTCCCCATTCTTTCGTGACTCCTTCCCATCATCTCTTATTCTTCCTCCCCATATCTCTATTTCTGCCGGTTGGCTTCCTTCTTACATCCAACAGGTTATTACCCACCATAATATCTCCATTACTTCGCATGAGGACCAACCATCTTTGGAAGCTCTCTTCGAATGGGCTCTTTTCCATCTCATCGGCCAAGTTGTTGTTCTCTTCCTCCTCTCCCAACTTGTTCTCGGCTAAGTTCGTGTGGAATAGAATGCTTGCCTCCCCAAATTAGTGTGTTTATGTGGAGGTTATTTCTTCGTAAGCTCCCTCGATGAAGGGCTTTGGTCTAAAGGTATTCATCTTATTCTAGATATTCTTGTTTATCTCTAAGTGAAACTTTCGATCATGTTTTCTTCGTTGTCTGATTTGAAATTCTATAAATCCTATGGGATTTCGTTATTTTCTTTCGATGGAAAAGGTCTTTCTTTCTTGGTGGATGGTTTCTATAAAAGCTTGCTCTAATTCTTTGGCTTCTATTAACATGATATATCCGTGGGTTTCGGTTTTCATTCGGGCTAAAGGAAAATCGGTACCTCTCGATTGGATGATGAAGGTAAGAAAGGTTGCGTTGGCCATTGGGGCATTTTGCTGCGTGAAATTGAAAGACTCCAAAATTATTTGTGATTGGTTCACTAAAGGCATTAATCCCCTTGGAAATGCATCTATATCTATCGTGACATCATTCGTGCGCAAAGGGATAAGAGGTTTGTGTTCAAGCCTTTGTTGCGTGAAGCCAATTCATTGCTGATGGATTAGCCAACTATGCTTGTAGTTCTAGAAAAACTTTTATTTTTTATCTTCTAGTTCTCTTCCTCCGTTTGTTAAGGGAGCATTATTATGGATTCTAGGGACACTCGTGTTAGAATTTCCTAAGTTGTATTTCCTTTTCGAGGTTAGGCTCCTTTGTCCTCCCATTTATAAGGGTCCTTGGTTGTCCCCTCAAGTTTGTATTTCTTTTTATTTAATAAAATCTAGCGGTGCCGCCTGTTTCTCTAAAAAAAAAAATTCTCTCCTCGTTTGGTGATAGCTAGTTGTCTTGCAATTACAAAAGATGAAGATCAACAATTCAATTTGGAGTAATTGATGAAGGGTTTTTGAAAGAGGTAATTATTTTTTCCAATTCTGATTTCCAGCTAATTGCCATGGTTCTCTATCAATTGATTCGTTTTATGACCCTTGAGATATAGAAAAAGTCTTCGATCATTGCTAATGTGTGTGTTTGTGCTTGTGTGTCTTTGTTTGTCAGCGTGACTCTGTGTTGATTTGTGCGAGATATTGTGTGTTTGTGTGCAAATTAATTCACCATTTTTTCAATTCAATTTACACGCACTTCAACTTAATTTCGCACGAAGTGGATGGATTGTTGTTGATTGTAACTAATTTTGAGATATTCTCTCTTCGTTCCGATTTCCAATTTGTATCCCGACGACTTGATGTATGTAACTAGCAGTCCACTTGCTGTGATTGTCTCCCTATCTCTCGAGAGAAATATATTGGATATTTGGACACATTACCAATTCTTCCAATGTGCTTCTCCAATCATTTATCAAAATGAATTTTTGGTGAGAGATACGAGTGATTGTTTTTGAACTGCTTGACTGTTTTATTAGATCTCTCTTTCTATCATATGAAACAACTATCCTCTGAATCAGTGATTTAGATGTATTTAGTTGATTCACATCAAGTTCCTTTGTATATTCAATCAATGTTTTGGGCCGGACAGACATCAATAATATTGCTCCAACACTTGTTGATCTCCTTTGAACAAAATAGTTAACCTGAGAAGGTTGTTAACTGTTTCTGTATGCGGATTGTGTTCTTGTGACATAGAGGCCATCATGCCTACTGGTAGATAATTTGGTATCGAAAACTTGACCTTCAGAATTACAAACCCCTTTTGAAGGGTCGATGAAGAGTTGCACCCACCTAAAGTTGAACTGATGTGCTCCGATACCTTGACATGAACAATTTCCTCCCAATTTCCTAGTTAGCTTTTGAAAGGCATTGATTTTCCGTGGAAGTAAAGGATCATGGGGTGGTGAAACCTGATTCTGTTTGTGTCTTTCTCAAACGTTAACTTTCCATCACTGTCATCATGTCCCATTGCATTTAGAACTATTGCTTGGCGTTCTTAAGGCCTAAAGTATGATTCAGCTTGTCCATGATCCCGTGCAAGAACCATAGCTCGATGGCCATCCATAAGTTGCAATCCCTTTGAATAGCAGTGGGAAGGTAAGTAGGAAGTACTGCTTGTCCCAAAAGTAAGCCTAATGAGTGCCAAAATTCCATAATAAGCGATAGTTTATGTTTCATTCATTATGTCACTCATTATTTGGTAGCAATCTCCATACATCAGCATGTAGCATGATAGATACACAATGATAATGCCTATACTGATTGAAATACGAGAAGCTTAGATTGGAAACAATGGCTGCAGCGGTACTTTATGTTACGAAGCCAAAAATTATTTAAGCATCGTTTACTAGACTTAGAAGAATTCCTAAGACAAAAAATAATAATAATAAAGTGCCATTGGATGGAGTCTATGTTACCTCGAACCTTCAGGCCTTGTCTAAAAATAAATTTTATTAATTTATTAATTTGGCATACTGTGTAAAGTTAATTTTGTCTTATGTTAAGATAAGTTAATGTAATCTTTCAGGCTGCCTGTCTCATCATGGATTTAGTGTCATTGTCATCATGTTGGTGTTTTAGGAGCTTTACTTAGCAGTGGTTTTCCCTTCCATGCACAGAGTTGCAAAAGTCCTTTGCTACAAATATTGATTTGGATCTTCAAGGTTCAAAATTATATTATTTCATCATTTTATTTGAGTAGGCATGTATAATAAATTAAATTATGTTGCTTTTATCTTTTCTTCTTTATGCTCTGGTGTGTGTGTGTGTGTGTTTGGGTGTGTTTGGGTGTGTTTGTGTGAGTGTGTATCTTTGGTGTGTGTGTGTGTGTGTGTGTCTGTGTGGTATGTGTATGTGGGCTGTTTGTGTGTGTGTCTGGTGTGTGTCTCTGTGTGTGTGGTGTGTGTGTTTGTGTGTGCTGGTGTGTGTGTTTGTGTGTGCTGGTGTGTGTGTGTGTGAGTTGCTACATTTCAACTATATAGGTCTACTTTTTTGTGTGTTTGTGTGTGCTTATCTATCATATATTTTTCTTTTCTTCTTTGTGCTCTGATTCTAGGGAAGCATTACCATAAGAAAGCATTTACAAAAACATTTTGCTACTATAGATGTTACTTAGGAGTTGTATAAAACTATTATTTTACAGCAATTTAATGTTGTTGTCAAGAAAGCATTGATGCATGCTAGCTCATCTTCCTATATAAGCATTTTCTCAAAATTCTCATGACCTACACATACGTTGGAGTTACGCTTTTTCTACGCCGTTGCCTTTTACATGTATCTGCTGGTTCCCCTCCCATTTGTTGGATTCTCTTCTCAGCAATCGAAGCAGACTTGCATTTCAGACTAAATTTTATTCCCTCAATAGATTTCATCATTAAACTAAATCCATGTCGTAAATTGCATGAAAATGTTCTGCATCCACAAACAATTACATTACATTTTTTCTTTCCAATTTATTCGATAAACTACCCTACCTAAACAAGATCAGGTATAAAAATCGTGTATCCACAAATAATTTTTTCTTCTTCTTGCATTCAAAGTCTGTTGTTGGATGACATTTATGTGTTTTTGGTGTTCAGTTGGGTCTATGGGAATCTAGCATTCCTAGATTCACATTTTATATTTCAAAATTTTTTGTGTGTCTTTGGTGTGTGAGTGTGTGTGTTTGGTGTGTGTGTGTATGTGCTGGGGTGTGTGTGTGTATGTGTCTTGGTGTGTCTGTGTGTGTGCTGGTGTGTCTTTGTGTGTGTGTTTGTGTGTGCTTTGGTGTGTGTGTTTGTGTGTGTTGGTGTGTGTGTGTGTGAGTTGCTATCTATCATATAGTGTATATATATTTAAGATGGTTCATAATTTTGAAATTTTATTAATTTATTTTTAGACTAATATATTAAATTGAAATAGTTGTCGTTTATTGAAATTTGCGGTGATTTCTTTTGATCTGAGTTTACGACCTCTCCATGCAAAAATCTTCCTCCCCACCTTTGTATTGACGATCCTTCAAAGCAAGAAGAGGTATGTTCTTCAATATTTAAATATAATGTTATTCCCTTTCATGTCAATTCATTTAATTTTGCCTAACTCTTGTTGCTAAAATGCATTTTTCGTGTTTTCATTTTTAATGTTATATCGGTGAGCAAGCATCGATGGATAAAAGTTGGATAAATATTAAGAATAGAGCAAACCCTTTGTATGAGAAAGGGGTAGAGGATTTTGTCAAGTGGGCCTCGATAATAGACCTCATGCCAGAGATATTGTGTCCATGTAGGCAATGTCGCAATATGAAATGGGTAAAGAAAGATCTTGTGGTCGAGCATCTAGTTGGAAATGGTTTTCTAAATAGTTATACGTCATGGATTTACCATGAAACAAACAATTCCACTAGTGAAACTAACAATGAACCGAGTTTTGGGTGATGGAATGGTAGACATGATACATGATGCCTTTGGAGTTCCTCCGCCGAATTCGGTTGATGGGATGGCTGGGATGAGTAGCGGGGGAACGAACATAATGAAGGCCTTGATGAAGAGACAGGCAAATTTTTCAAAGCTAGATGAATCTAAAAACCTTTGTACCCTAATTGCACAAAGCACTCGACTCTATCTTTTATTGTTCGATTACTACATTTGAAGTGCCTTGGTGGAATGCGACAAGATTTTCACGAATTTGCTCAAGTTATTAAAAGAAGCATTCCACGAGGCGACACCTTGCCAAAGTCATATTATGAAGCTCGTAAATTAATAGGGAACACGGGGTTAGACTACAAAAGGTACACGCATGTCCAAATGATTGCATGTTATCTTGGGATGAGAGACAAGAAGATAATGAGTGTAAACATTGCCATGCACCTCGGTATAAACAATTCAAAGATTTTCCAAATGAAGAGGAGCTTAAAGAGAAAAATTCGATCAAGGTGGTTCGGTACTTTCCATTGATACCAAGGCTTAAGAGATTATACACATCATCCAAACGGCATCACACATGAGATGGCATCTTGAGGGTAGGCCTAAAGATGGACTTCTAAGACATCTGTGATTCTCTTGCTTGGAGAACATTTGACGAGCTTCATCCATTTTCTTTGAGGATATACGTAATGTTAGACTTGTCTTATCATCGATGGATTCAACCCATTTAGGAGCATGAGTATTTCCATATACATGGCGGTGATTTTGATGCCAATAAACTTGCACCATGGTTGTATATGACACAACCATATATGATCTTGTCATTACTTATTGATGGGCCAAGTGGACCAGGAAACAACATTGATATTTATTTGCGTCTTGTAGTTGATGAATTAAAGGAATTATGGGTGGTGTAGAAACTTATGATCTGTAGCGGTCAAGTTTTTCGCTGCGGGCATCTCTTCTTTGGACAATAAATGATTTTCCGGCACTATGCGAATCTCTCGGGATGGAGTACCAAAGGTAAACTAGCTTGTCCATGTTGCCATGCTCACACTCGATCCCGCTATTTGTCCAATGGAAAAAAGCTTTGCTATATGGGTCATCGCCAATGGTTGCCCCAAGGACATAGGTTTCGAAAGGATAAGGTATCCTTTGATGGTACAGAGGAAAATGGTCCAAAACCTATTCGATTATCGGTAGAGATGTATGAGCAAGTAAAAAACTTTCATAATGAGTTTGGGAAGGATAAAAACTCAGGTGGTAAGAAGAGGAAAAAGAATAATGATGAGGATCACGATAAAGATGATGGTCGGGATGGTGTTCGAAAATAATTGGAGGAAGAGAAGTATATTCTTTGAACTAGAATATTGGAAAGATAACCTCTTACCCCACAATCTAGATGTTATGCATATTGAAAAGAATGTATGTGATAACATCCTTTTTACCTTATTGAATGTGGATGGCAAAGGAAAGGATAACTTAAATGCCCGCCTAGATCTAAAAAGTATGGGTATTCGTAAGGCACTACATCCTCGACAAAAGTCTAGTAGCAAAGTCTATTTGCTACCATCAAGATTTACTTTGGATAATAAGCATAAGGATATAGTGTGCAATGCGTTGAAAGAGGTGAAAGTCCACGATGGTTACTCTTCAAACATATCAAGACGTGTTAATGTTAAGAAACGTACCATTTCGGGATTGAAGAGTCATGATAACCATATCCTATTGGGAACTACTACCACTCGCTCTTGAAAATGTCCTACCTAAAAATGTCCTCAAACCATTGATTGAGCTAAGTAGATTTTTAGGAATATATGCTCCAAGGTGATGCATGTAGATGAGTTAGAGCATATTCAAGATCGTATTGCTATTACACTTTGCCACCTTGAGAGAATATTTCCTCCCTCATTTTTGACATCATGGAGCATTTGATTATCCACTTAGTGAAGAGGCAATGATTGGCGGACCACCACAATATAGATGGATGTATCCTATAGAGGTTATATTTCATGAACATAATTCTTTAAACTATTTTCCATGAAAAAATTATTACTCATGATTGTTCCATAAAAATCTTTTTATAGGTATTTATTCACACTAAAGAACTATGTAAGAACTCGAAGTAATCCGAAGGATCTATTGAGGGATATTGGGTCGAAGAATGCTTAACATTTTGTTCAAGATATCTAGATGGTGTTGAGACAAAGTCCATCGACCTCCAAGGAATGATGATGTTTTAGAATGTTGAGAAGATTCGAAGGGGGACGTCGATTGGGGAGCTCAGTAGGCATTGTGCTAGACGATATTACATCTGTACAAGCACATCGTTATATTCTTTTCAACATAGATGCTGTTGCAGAATATTGAGAGTAAGTTATAATATATTTACTTATCAAAGCTTCAAACAACACACAAAATAACATCTTCTTTATTCATACAGTAAGCATCGTGCATGGATTAGAAAGAATTATCCTCGTTTAAGGCCACATGATGTAGATCGCAAGCATAATGATGAGTTTTACATATGGTTTCAGAAACATGTAAATTATATCAAATTGTAATACATGAGACAATTATTCTTTCAAATAAATTTATATAAGTATACGTGAATAACATCGACTTGTTATTATACATTTAGGTTCAACAACTATATGAAACAGACCCAGGGAAAGTCACACAAGAAATACAAACGTTGGCTTTTGGACTTCCAAAGAAAGCGAAGAGATTCTCGGGGTATATCATAAACGGTACTCGATATCACACCAAGGCCCGTGAGATGAGACGAACTACTCAGAATAGTGGAGTTATGCTTAAAGCAACAACCGACAGTTATGCGAGTGCAAGAGATAGGAACCCAATATCCGGAGATATAAATTTCTATGGTGTTTTGACAGACATCATTGAATTGAATTACTCTAAGGAGATAAAGTTTGTGTTATTTAAGTGTATTTGGTAGACCATAATCGAGGTGTCATTAATGAGGATGACTTTGGCTTTACTCTTGTAAACTTCAACCATCTCTGTATCCTAGAAATCAAATGTCCGATGAACCTTTCATCTTAGCTAGTCAAGCGCAACAAGTATTCTACGTGCAAGACCCGATTGAAAAATATTGTTGTTAAGACAACACCAAAAGACTTTTTGATTTGGTTCAACAAGACTCTATTATTGGGGACAATGCAAATCGCCAAGGAGAACTATGGACGAGCGGCGATTGGATGAGGAAACCTTTTGCATGATGAAGATGTTTCTTGGGTTAGAGATGATGTGGATGGGATTGAAGTTAATGCTACAGTAACTAAGGCTCCTACACAAAGTGAAAAAGGAGAAAGATATAGGGACACTAGAATTTTTAACTATTTGAAGTTTTCTTTTTACTTAGTTTTGCTCAATATCTACATATATGAAAGATGTTTTGCTCAATATCGACATATATGAAAGCAATTATCTTGAATATATTGTCATCCAGTTTAATACTTATATTGTGGGGCGTAGTAATTGTTTATAGTCTATTTCCTCTACTAACTTATTTCACTACTTCCCTAGTGTGTTTCAATATAGTAATTGTTTAAAATTTATTATTTCGCATAACATTATGCTTTGTTTTACGTTTAAGCTATAATGGCACGAGGTAGACCTCTTCATCGTTCGAGAGCTATGCCCAATGCTATGCCTAATCATGTTGAACAAGAGGAGGGGAATGATCATAGCATGCGTGAACCTCCTCGATTGGCCTCCAATTTCTATTGCTCGCAATTCATCATCTATTTGGTTCATTGCTTAGTGACAACCAACACGAGCAATATGGTTGTATGCATGTTTGTTGCTTGCATGTTTTGTTGGTTTGTTGCTCTAGATTTCTTGTATCATTATTTATTTTTCACTTGAGATGAAGGCTCAAGTGAAGCGAGACCATACTGAGACTCGGACTCGAGGTCCTACATGGATGAACACACAAGGTTGGGGTGAAGAAGGTGGAATTTTAGAGATTGAGACCAATAAATTTGGGCAACCAATTGAGGGAAAAGCTTCTAGACTTGCTTCAAATTTAGGTGTTCTAGCTAGAAATGGGATATTGGCACCTCTTCATTATGTCGATTGGAGGCTCCTTCCTAAAGTAAACAAGGACAACCTTTGGAAGGCCATCAAGGTATAAAATATAAACTATCAAATTCTATGCATAGTTTATTTATGATATATGTTAAAATGAACTCGTGCTATTTGATTATAGGACAATACAAATGCTACGGAGAACATGAGACAAGTGCTAATGATGTCTCTTGGGAGAAAGTGGAAGGAGTGGAAGCATGAAGCAAAAAGTCGTGGATTTAACAAGGACCATACAATAGAGGTGTGTTTGGCACATCGTCCGGAGGGTTGAGGAAAGTCGTGGCGAAGACTTTTTCATTGAGTAGTGCTGAAGCAAAGGTATGTAAAATGCTTTGAACAACACTAATGCTTAACATATAAGTTACCAAATAAACAAGTATACTAAGAGTCCGAGACTAACGCTAGTCCCGTGGTTAAGCTACATTTAGTGGTGTATCTATCTTGATTACCAAGACCATGAGTCATTGCATTTGATATGTGAGTAATTTCGTTTAACGGGAAGGCAAAGCTGATTGAGGTTGTGCGATAAGACATAAGCTTTTTATAAGTAGAAAGTAAAGAACTGAAAAGGAGCACAAGTTGGCGAAATAGATCTGGCTAGTTTAGACTCTTTGCTTTTGGCTCTGTTATCATCTACAATTTCCTCCTTAACTTGTCCTATAAAAGTGATAGAATTATGTATTTAAGTGATCATCAAAGAACGGATCGAAGATTCCATAGCTTGAGAGGGTGAAACAGAGATTCGTAGTTTGTGTCTGTTGAACTTTAATTTTATAGGAAAGTCATGGGATACTACTTTTGGGAATCACTATAAGAAAAACCTTAAGCTTCTAAATTGGCTTTTACTTGCTTCCAATAATATATGGTTGACTTTTTTGTTTACGTATGGATTATTTTTCGTTTTCATTGGTGAAAATTGATGATATTGGTATAGACATTTATGGTCATTTTGGTAGTAGCCCATACGTATGCATCCAAGTATCCAAGCTCAAAGAGCTTATTAAGAACTAAATCTTCTGCGGCTCAAGTGCCCGTTTAAAAGTGGATCATTGAAACAATGACATGGATAGCTGTATTGACATCTGTTTTGAACTCGTTTATTATTAACAATGACATGTTGATAGTCCGCTGCATTGACATCATTGAAGGTGATCGGCATAGAAAGTTTTGAGAACAAATTGTTAGCAATAGAGAGTTAACAATCGTAACAACAATGACAATGCCGCATTACATCAAACCCCATCTAAAAATGTAACATGCCGATAGTTGCTCTGCATTGACATCTGTTTTGAACTCGTTTCGAAACTTTAATAATGAGCGGATGTAGGTGGCATAAAGAACTCTGTTTCAAAGAGTTCTTGTTACCCTCCTTTATTTCAATTTATTCAAATACATTCTGGAGTTATTCAAAATTTTATATGATTGGTACACGACAATGGGACTTCAAACACTATGAGGCCCATGGGACCATGTCAATGCAAGCTATGTGCCTAATTTTAATCTCGATCCAAGACAACTTTTTCTCATTAAGTGATTTGAATGAGAGAATGTTAGGCTCCACCATAATATTCGAGAATTTGCATATATACCGGATGTGTTTTCTCTTACGCAAATGTTAGTCTATATAATTAATATCCTATTGACAAACATTTTTGTTTCTTCTAAACCAGAAAGGAGTGTAAAGAACCAAGCTAGTAGGACAAAGCTATCGATTGCCACACCACTTGGGAAGAAAGCAGCCAAGTTTGCAAATGAGGTATATTGATTTATGATAAATATTTTGGGAAGAAAGAGCTAGCGCCTTAGCATTTATATCTTATGAAGTTTTAAGTATTTTGTCCTACATATGTTTTTCATTAACTCTATTTGTAACATTAATAGTTAAAAAAAGAGAAGGGTGGAGTGTCGCCAACTCGACGTGAGATATACAAGAAAATGTATTTGCCTAAGGGAGATAAACCGGTTAATGAAGAAGCAGCAAAAGAAATTGTATGTGTTACAGTTGCTAATTAATTAAAGTTGATCAAGTCATGATTTACTTAAATTTCATTATACTTTTCTTGAATATTGTAATGATTGAAGTTTTAAATGTAGGATGAAATGGATCGTATTGCAGCAGAACACCCAGAATCTCCTGACATAAGTGTGAATGATATATTCTCTCAAGTCATGGGCCCCGAAAAACTGTGGGTATGCGTACTCTTGGCCTAGGAGTAGCTCCAAGTAAGGTTTTTGGTTCAATGTCAAGGAAGCATTACAACTATCGGGACACCACGACATAAACATTCATCGAGTTAGAGAAGTTACGTCTTGAGATGGAACTTTCTTCACAAAGAAGAGTTGGAGAGGTTACGAGCCGAAATGGAAGCTTCATCTCGGCAAGAGTTGGATCGAGTACGTCTCGAGATAGAGGCTAAAAATCAACAAGAGTTGGCAAAGATCGAGGCTGAAATGGATGATAAGGTGAATGTTAAAGTGCAATCATTGATCAAGGATCAATTAGCTGCTATGGAGAAGGCATTTGAGGCTAAGATCAAAGCTATGGAGAGTCATTTGTCATCCGAGGGAGTACGTTCGCGGACATGCTGCTTCCACAAATTCAACAATATTGTTCCTAATTCATTTCATTTCTTATAACACACTCTAAATATTGATAGGTTCCCGACAATTCAAGTGGTAACCACGTAGCATCATCGCCATTGCGTAATTGAGAATTCCCGGGCTTTCTCAAAACCAAGAACGAGAAAACAACGATTTAAGTTGTTGAAGGAACCATCAACTAGCAATAATACATCACATCATCACATGAGGTTAGTTCAATTTTCTTTTACTATGATATAGTTTGTATTGTGGGCTACCTTCAATTTAAAGATATGTTTCTAGTTGCAAATGAAGAAGAGCCAAAAGGCCGCATCTTTTCTAGGTCTTCTATTTTCATTCCTCGAGTTTATTATTTATTTTGGAAAATTTGTACACTTTTAGGTTCATGCATTAAAAAGACAAAGAAATGATGACAATGCCAAGAAAATATTTTTGTGGTAAGTTTCTAAAGCTTCTTGTCTAATCCTTTGAGAATAGTAACTTTTTTTTGTTGATTTTTTCATCAAAGTAGTAATTTTCCTTGGACAGTCACATAGCGATTGCCGTGAAGATGCAAGTTTTTATCAAGCCTAGACTTTCTTTTTAGGTGTTTTGATTAAAAGATTGTTCACTTAGATAGCTACAATTTTAAATTTCCTAATTAACTCTAGAAACAAGCTTTTGGTTGTTGATAATTCTTTATGGGTAGTTGTCAAGATGTTACCTTGTGTATTATCTTTTATCTAGTAATGAATTAATAGTTGTAATGTTGTTTCTCTTTTATAACCGAGGTTTTAACAAATAATGTTTAATTTTTGTAATATGTCGACATTTCAAATTTAGTAAATATCATATCGTACGATATTTACTAAAAAAGTATCTATTTTTATATAGATAAAATGTCAAAAATTATTGATATCTATTGATTAAAAAATTTATTTTAGCAATAAAAATAAATAAAAATGTTCGAAATAATCGACACTTACAAATAAGTATCGAAAAATAGAATCTATTTTTAGTAAATATCATGCCGCAACCCAACATTTCCAAGTGTCGGTGGAAGTGTCGTGAACTTAATATCCGACACCTCTCTAATGTGTTGGGAGTTACCGACTCTTAACTAAGTGTCGTACATTTACAACAATTAACAAATTTGTGTCGGGAATTTATGACATAAACAAAATGTCGCTAGAAAGTGTCGTGAAGTTAATTTCCGACAGTTTAGCAATGTGTCGGTGATTGCCGACACATAATTAAGTGTCGTAAAATTGCGACTAGGGCATCGCCGACACTTAGCGCAAGTGTCAAACAAGTGTCGGTATCTTATTTTCGACACTTTTCATGTATTCCCGACACTTTATTAGTGTCGTCATAGGTCTCTTTTCTTGTAGTGCTCGCCACGAGATTAATAGCTTATTGCAATTGACATGTCCAAGGCACACGTGTTTTCAAATGACCAAAATAGCCCTAAAACGACACCGGTCAGCGTGGCCATTTTCCATCAAAATGTTAACTAATATCGAACTAGATCCTTTGATTGGATCGAAATATAATCTTAGACCCCAAAGTACAGAAATTATATCACAAACCCCAACTCACTCTTGTTATAAAATGTAATTAGCCTAAAAAAAAAAAGTTATTGCTTCTTTAGAATACAACATCTCACCAAATTACAAATTTTAAGATTGTGTCAAATAAATAGGTAAACATGATGTCCAGTCAACTAAATTCTTCACATGAGCTGGGAATAGAATGGATGATAGAGGCCTACACTAACCCCAATTATGAATAGAGTAGAGCATAAACTATGTCTATAGTTCTACCAACTTGGTCTTAGTGGTCCTCTTGTCTCATTTTTTTTTTTTTATCTATCTTTGTCTCTCTACATTTATGAACTCACTTAAATGCAACTTATTATTTTATATCCATTAGATTTATAGGCCATTATATATAGGATATTGGTGAAAATTTTATTAATTTAAACATGAATAATCATTGATTGGCTTAAGACAACACATCCTCCACGTTCCAAGCATGACAGACCCCCCAATCTTTAACTCTACCTCTTACAAGAAAACAAAATTTATAACTGGGATTCTCTGAGTTAAACTAAACTCTGACTCTAAGAATCAAAACCATCCTCCTCGCCATGTGCGTGGCTATATTTTATTTTAAGTATATGATTATTTTAATAATGACGATATTATGTAGACATATGGCTTCTCCTGATAATGTCAAATTCTCCCTCGACAGGGACGGAGTCATTCGTTTTTAATTTTGGAAATTGTTGGTAGCTTGCTGGAACTTTATTAAGAGTGATCTATGCACTAAAATATATTCAAATCTCATTGATTTATTCGATTGATTAAATAATATATCCTGATCCTACCACGAATAATTTTTGAAATCAAAACATGTCAACCGAAATTTAAGTGTACATTCTTAAGAGTGATGCTAAGTGAGCTTTTTTGCTCAAAAAGAAAATACGTTACATATTGTGTGATATCCCACATAGATGTAGAGGTCTTTATAAATTACTACTGCTACACATATCAACTTTTTTTTTTTTAGTAAATCAAGTCTTAGTTAGGTCTTTTCAATCGAGCATATTATATGAATGTAGAGTATAGAGTATCGTAGTTGAAGAGAATTTATTACTTCAGTCTTCAGAAAAGTACTTTATTTTATTTTGGGATGTTCATTAAAAACTTCACTTTAAAAATTATGTTTGCAATCTCTATAAATATTTTCACTTTACTTTCTACATATGCTATAAACATCTTGGGATGTTCCATTTAAAAACTTCACTTTAAAAAATTATGTTTGCAATCTCTATAAATATTTTCACTTTACTTTCTACATATGCTATAAACATCTTTGTTATTAGGTTTTTCAAACTAGTACTATTTGGTGGAACGAATGGAGCATATATTTTATTCGTCTAATAAGTCTTTTTTTTTTCTTTTTCTTTTTTATATGAGACTTTTATACTAATTTTCAATATATTTAGAGCATTTTCAATGCTATCATCTAGTTTTCTTACATGGCTCTTGAACATGAAGTCATCTTTCTGCGTGGCAAATTTAAAAGATAGAAATCTTTCTTTCTAAACATACTTCAATGCAAGACTCCTCTTACAACATTCTTTCATACGTTTTATAATTAATTATAAAAAACAAAAATTAAAATTACTCCCGACCGTAACTGATTGACAGTAAAAAAGAAAAGGAAATTGACGGTAAACCATAACGATTACTCTACCGTAGCGATTGACATTATAAAATAAAAGAAAATTGATGGTAAATCATAACCGATTGACGAAAAAAAAAAAACGGAAGGTAAATTACATGGATGGAAAGGCATCCTCTAGGTGACCATCTTCAAGAGGATCACGTAGAGGATGTCATCCTAATTAAATGACGCATCATCCCACCTCAGCATTGGAGGTTTGTATTGAAAAAGATTTTTTTTTATAAAATTTATCTTTCTTACGTATCTAACATTTTTACTAAATAGATGATTAAATTGGAGAACCTCTTACATTTTCGATATGAACTCTTTTGAGGTGGGGGAATTGAATTCATAGGGAGAACAATTGAACTATTGGTTCTCTTTATAATGTTTTTTGTCTGTAGTTTTTTTATGTTGGTCTTTTATTCGACATTGCCTCCATCGTTAAGAAGTTTTGGTTCGTAACATCGTTAAAGTTCCTAGGAACCTGCCGCGGCGGCTTATAAACAAGCTGGGCAAGCCTCTCTATTTCAATATACTACTTCTCTTATTGAATACTTCATTTGTCCCAAAACGGTTGTCTTAGTTACTATTTTTATCTATTATAAAATACTTTCGCTCAGGAAAGTCACTTTCCTTTTATGAAGTTAACATAAAACTAAATCAAATAAAAATGTACATACTTTACTTATATTTTAAGAAATAAAATTTCATTAATTAAAAACTATCTTAATAATACTATGGATTACAACTTTAATAACTTTGTAAAACCACTAGATTTATGTTAATTATTAGTCAAACTTTAGCTTAATTGACTAAAAAAGTCAAAAGTGATCTCTTTGAGCGGAGGGAGTACTTATCAAATTTTTATAAATGAAACAATTAATTATTTTTGTGTACCACTATACCCCATATTTAGTGCCTAATTTTTAATGTTTTGTGACACATTAGTTAGGTAAAAGAAATTTGTTCTATAACTAATAGGGGCAGTTTAAATTGTTCAAAATTTACTTGAATTAATGATCTTTCTTAGTTTTTGTGAAAATTTAAATAGGACAGTCTTTTGAGAATGGAGAGAGTAAATGTTTCCTCCTCATCCTCATATATATTGGCTAATTTTCTTTGTTAGCAGTATCCAAGTTTATGCATATTAATTAACTAATCATTAAATCCCTAATTAAGTTAAATATTTATTTAGTTTTCTTAAGACTTCTTCATTTTTAATATCTTTAAATAAATAGTAAAAATAAACATTTTAATATTAGATAATAATTATATAACTATTTATTGAGAATTCTAAAAATATTAAACAGGGAAAGTATATTAAAAAGGATAAATTATGATTATTGCCCCTCAATTATGAAATGGGGTTGAATCACTCCCCACAATTACCAATTGAATCAATGTGCCCCCTCAATTATATCATTTTCCTTAATCGCATCTTGTGTTAAAGCACTACCATTCGAGTTGACGAAAAATACCTACGAGATACACGTGACCATCTTTAATTAAAGTTTGTTTTTACCTTAATGTCTTTTGATATTTTAATTGACTATTTTACCTCATTCCTCTAATACCTTCTTTTTACTTAAAGATGGTAAGAAATATTCCATTCGTCCATAAATTATTGTCTTGTTTGACGAAAGAAAAAAATAATTGACTTGATTATTAATATTGGTATAGTGTGTTGTTTCCTTTAATGCCCATGTGCATGTGACTCATAATTAAAGTAAGAATAAAAAGTAAGGGTAAAATGGTAAAAGAGATATCCTAAAAAGAAAGTTTCAAACAAGATAATTATTTATGAACGGACAAAAAGAAAAGAAAGAAAATAATTTAGGGACGGAGGGAGTAATTGTTT
>JACONP010000303.1:30000-38316 GCA_016624345.1 Platycodon grandiflorus
TTCTTCCATAACTTGATATTTTCCAATACTTCAGTAGGTCCACTGTGAAAACCGGCCAGCAATTAATAAATTATGAGTTGAAACTTGAAACCCAACTTAATTCTGTGGCTCGTATTGCAAAATCAATGTTAGCACAAAATATTTCATTGTAAACAATCTCTGAAACCATGCAAAAACTGCCCTGAAGATCATAATTCATAATCGAATTCCTACTACCCAGCTCAAAACTAGGTGAATAAAAACTCAGGGGACGAGACGATTATTTGAACTGTGTGAGTCAACGCCATGTTTGTAATATATATATATATATATATATATATTTGTTATTGTATTAAATCATAATTGTTCGCTAATCGCAGTATGCTGGACAATGCAACGGGGATCAACCTGCACAAAGTGGAGCATCGCCTTTTGTCCCCGCTACTCGCCTTAGCGAGGTGCGGCAATCAAAATGTTTCATTTTTTACCCTGCTCGTCCTACGAAGTGTGGCAGGGCGAGGTTGCTCGCCTTAGCGAGGTGCGGCAGCCTCAAATTTTTGTTTTGTCCTCCTAAAATTGGATTCGCGATGTAAAAGCAGTGCATCGCGATCCAAAAGTGTTGCATCGTGATGCCTTGGTTACTGATGCGCACGCGTTTTTCTTTCATTAATTGCATTATCGTCTTTTTAGCCCAAAAATATCTTTTTCGATTTAAAAAAAAAGAGGAGACAATTACAAATGTTGAAAAAGAGACCTACTGTAATTCACCCTTAAAATTTTGTTTTTTGTTTCCTTTCTAAAAATTTGAGGTAGATAAGAAAACAAATGTCAACTAAACAAGCAGGTCGGTAAATAATAAAAAAAATATAGGTAATTTTATATATATAAAGTTTTAAAGTTCATTTCTATAGATTCAAAATATTTATTACAAAAAAGTATGAAAAAGACACATAAGCTTAATTGAAATCATTCAATCGGTAAAAAATTCAGATCAATTAGAAGAAAAAAAATATAGATGAAAATAGTTTTTAGTTCCTTTCATCAAATCTGAAGCAAGTATAAGTAAAACCAAAAGAAAGTAAATCAAGCACATGAGGATTTGGCCTGCTGGCTTGAGTTCATGGTTTCCAATCTGGAGGTCATGGGTTCGATCCCCCCAGTAATTAGAGGGAAGGCTTTCTCTTCCTAGGATTTATCTCCTAGGCTTTTTTTTTTTCTACACACACACACACACACACACGCACGCGTAGGAGATAAATCTTGGGAGAAAGCCTTCCCTCTAACTCCTGGGGATCGAACTCATGACCTCCAGATTGGAAGCCATGAGCTCAAGCCGCCAGGCAAATCCCCATGTGCATCTCCTAGGCGCTCGTGGTGCATGTGTGTGTGTGTGTGTGCGTAAAAAAAAAAAAGTAAATCGAAAAATGGAAAAGAAAATTGGAAAAATAAATTATTATAATTTTAATGTAAGGTGTATGTGACATATTTTAATTTGATTTTTACAATTGTGTCTTATGCATTGTCCATCTTCAACCAAAGTCTGAATTAATATTTTTATATTTACTTTTAATTATTTATTTAATTTTTACACATTGCACTCACTAAAATATTAAATTTTTATATTAATATAGATTTCCTGCATTGCACGGGTGGAATCATTCCTTAATTGATATAAAAGCTTAACTGTTTTATATCTAAGCCCGAAAATTAATTATTTAATTGGTATCAATGCATTAGTTGTTCTATCTCTAAATTTAGTAAAACTCATTTGAGACCACCCGGATATCTTCAGAATTATTCCAAAGTTTAAAATAAATTATTTTATTTATTTAATTCTCTAAATTTTATTTTTTCTTAATTTTTACTTTTAGTTATTTATTTATATCTTTAAAATCTCTCATCGCATTGTTATACTAAGTAGTTAATGTTTAAATTTATGGTCGGCTTTGCTATTTAGCCGTTTATAGTATAAGGTTTCAAGTGTGGATTTGTGGGCTTAAGTGACAAACCTGGAAGGCTGGCCCTGCCCAAGTATTATTTTTTTAAGAATTTGAGGTCCATTAACTTATGTGAGCCGCTCCTATGGCTCGACTCATAGTTTTGGGTCTGGCTCGTGAGCAGCCCGGCAACTCAAGGTGAGCCGAGTATTTTAGGGTCCTCCAAAACTTGACTCGAGCTCGACAAGGATCTGCTCAACTAGAACATTGACGAGCTGGTTCGAGCTCAAGGAAAACCCAGCTCAGACCGGTTCATGTAATGGCCTATTGACAAGAAAAAAAGGTGTTTTATTATCATTTTTGTAATGAAATAACAAAAATAACATCAAAACTTAATTTTTAATCTTCATATGGACGTTATCTGAAATTTAAAAAAAATATAGAAGAAACTCTAATAGGATACGATGAGCGTGTTTTTTATGTTTATCAAATCATAAAATCAACAGAGAAAAACAACGAGACAAGAGCGAAAATGGCCCCAAAGGGAACAATCTACGGATCGGGGCGTTCACAGCTACTCAAACAAAAATCTCTTCCAATGGTGATACAAACTCCAAGAATTTTACATACCTCACAATTTTTATCTTCATTAATTAAACATCTTTATATCATATTTATATTAATAAATAATTATGTTTAAAAAATTTGATTGAAGAGAGAGAAGAGAGAGGAAAATAGATAGAAACTTGAAAAAATTGATCTGATGTTTAAATGAAATAAATCAAGTCTCTATTTATAGGGAAAAATGTGTACTTTAATTTAAAAAAACAATTTTTTTGGCTAAAAAATGACCAAAAACAGTGAAGGGGGAAAAATAATGACAGCCTAATAGGACCCTGCCACGTGGAAAGTGGCTGACATCGCACGTGACAACGGCTGTCAGCGTGTTTTAATTTTTTTTGTATTCTTTTTGCTCAAACCGACATTGTTTTGGGTATTCCTAGGCTGAAACGACGTTTATTCCGTGTTTTATTGTTAAGCTCCGATAACATAATAAGTTACCCGATTCACTTTATACCAATTTAGAACTCCGAATGTTACTCCAAAAATCTCCGTTGTACACAAGAATCCCTTGAAGCGCCTCCTGAGCTCATCCGCTGTACCTGCTCTTAGAGATAACACCACTGCTTCAGATAGTAGTACTCCATATTTACTCAGGCAGCTACTTTCCAAGGCGTATTTACAACTTTAAATAGCAGGGAAATGATACAATCAATCAATCGCCTCGAGAACATAAGTCGTAGACTCGTAGGAGTATAATCTACTCCCTTTGTTTTAAAATATTTGTCGTTTTAGCTCTAAAAATTTGTTTCAAAAAGATTGTCGTTTTAGATTTTTAATGCATGTTTTGCCTAATTTACCCTTGTCTTCTCACAAGTTTCAATAATTGATCATCTCTTCATTAAATACTTTATCTTTTCCCAATGACTATCTCCTTCTAATTTATCTTTTCAACTACTCCTAGCACAAAAATTAAAGATATTTAATAAGGGTATATTTGTCAACTTATAAAATTTCTTAATATTGTGCACAACCCTAAAACGTCAATCTTTTTGAAACGGAGGGAGTATCTATCAAATTAATAGGACAATCATATGTTTAAATCAAATTAATTGGGAGTATCCACACCGTAATCTTTGCATGTGAAAAATATTTAAAGGTAAGTATAATTAAGCTCAATGACCGTGTGGCACGTGGTTCCTTCGCATGTGAGCTTACTGACTTTACTTCCAATCGGAAGAAATCAAAGCCTCTTTTTCCCTTCATTTTAGGGATTATTTAGGGATCCCATCCCACACCCCTTTAAGTGCAATTCAAGTTCAAAAAACCATGGTCTTGCAATATCCACTTTTCGTGCTTTAAGTATTTTTCTAGAATCAAAAGGGTTCGTTTATTACGTGTTTTAAAGCGCATTTTAAAAATTTAGTTTTGCCTAGATGATCACCATGCACAAGTTCCAATACTTTTAAATAGTTTTTGAGAGAAAATATACTATAATTACGTTTTTAACATGTACCTTTGAGGCACATATTAACTTTTGCCGAATCAAAATACTTCCCTTAATTCCTTTTAAGGTTTAAGCTATAACTAGAGTTGGCAATTTTGGCCCATGTCCAAATGTCTGCCAAGTCGGCCCACTAATTAATAGGTATGAGCACGTATAAAATTATTAATAGGCATAAATGGGCATGCTCATTTAAGACCACTAATTTTGATGGACGTATATGAGCTTAAACGGGCAACCATCTAACCAATATGTGGTGATACCCACATATAATGCATAAAAACTACTCCCTTAATTGGACCTGTTTGATCATGAACAAAAGAAATACTTGTTGAAACATTGTTGTGCCTTCAAATTATTGGAGGAATATGTTCAGTACCAGATATAAATGAAATCATAGTTCATTTATGTTTTTTTTTTTTTCACTGTCTAGAAATATTTTAGTTTAAACTAGAATATTTGAGGTGTTTAAGTTGACGAGTTTGATATTGTAATATACTAGGTCTTTTTGGCTATGTCTATGACACAATGTTAGTATGAGACCGAATCAATGTATGCTCGAGATTTTGTAAGGATTGAATTTAAATTATTTTTTTTTTGCTCTTTTTTTGTTTGATTCAAAAAAAAAAAGGAAAATGAAATATACGTCTGAGGAGAGAAAAAAGATGAATAACCGCCCTTTATATGCACATGAAATTAGATCTTGGCCATCAGAATTTAGTAAATGATTATATTACGACCCTTTTCTCAATTGTGCACGTATGAAGTGATCGTTATTGCAATTTAGACTGGAAATTTTGGATGTTAAATGGGCTAGCCTTAGCAGTTTCGGGCCAGCCCTAACGGGCCGCGGGCTAAACGGTTCAATTTTTTCGGGTCACTAATATTGCAGACCTAACCCTAACCCTAGCGGGTTTCGGGCTAAATGGGTCACTATCGGGCCACGATTAATAATATAATATAACAATATTTTAAAATAGTGAATCGATAAACCATTCATAACTTTGATAGTTTCTTACGTTTTTCAAAAGAAATATATAGACATTTTTTTACATCGATGTGTTATAATTTTCAACTTGTTCTCCTCAAAATAAATAATGTAATAGCTCTACTTAACAGTTCTTTCCAAAATTTTTGTTTATATTTCAGTATTTATTCACAAGTACACAAAGAAGACATGTAGTGCAAAGTATAAATATATTTAACTTTCGATTAAAAGGTTGTTGCTTTTATTCTCATGGTGGTTGTTACACGTATCTCCTAAACTTTTTACGACCTAATTAATATTATGCGGGCTGGCGGGCCAACCCTGAAACCTGGCGGGCCAACCCTAAAAAGTCCTGATTTTAAACGGGCCAAAATTATTGAGCCCTAACCCTATTTTTTTCGATTTAAACGGGCTAACCCTACGGGCCGTGGCCCTTTTAACATCTTTACTGGAAATGCAGCGTTCGGCTTCCATACTCTCTCATTAGGCTAGAGCTGTGAAACACTTGATGAATGGATTATATTACAATTTTGGAGTTTCATTAGGGTCTAATAACCTGAGGTATTCTCCTTTTTATGATCATATAATGCATAAAAGTGGACTCTTTGGGTCTGGTTTTGTTTTTTTTTATTTTTTATTTTTTTTATATTACTGTTGAAATTAGAATTACAACGAAGTAGTGATCTTTTGGAAAATTGTACTGATATGTTTATATTATATAATTTAACTTTTAGTTGTTAAGGGGTAAATTTTTGTAATATTTATTTTTATTTTAAAGGGTAAATGGGCGCCCAAGTCCATTTAAGGCTCGTCCATTTATGTCTGTGTAATAAATTGGGCACTCACTTGTCCGCCCATTTGAGCCCGTCGCCCATACGAATGCTGCACATACCCACCCATTTCGCCCGTTTGACACCTCTAGCTATAACAGTTAAACTTTTTAAAAACAATGATGATGACAAAAATTGCATCAAGAATTAAATTTAGATTAAGTGTAGGATATCTACGTAGATTGACTATCGGAATCTACAAAAGGCAGCGCACAATCACTAAGCAGGGGTGTCCTTGCAAAACCTGTCACTCGAGATAATTTGCACTGATTCCGAAAGACAATAGCAGAACTTGGGTAATAGAGCAATTAGTTTGTACCTTTGGCCCTGGAGACGCTACTATTTATAGCATTAAGCTAGAGGGTGGTATTTAAGGAATTACTCAAGATATGCTCCATGATTCGCTGCATGTGTATAGGCCGGGCCGGTCCTGAATTTTTAGGGGTCCATGGCAAAAAGAAAAAAATAGGTCTTTATAAAAATATAAAATAAGAATTTTACACAAATAATTTTTCATTTTTCATCATTCAAAATATTAAAAAATGCAACATCAATCTACAAACATACAAGAAAAATAGGTATCTTGCACCGATTTACACTATATATATATATATATTGGGGGAGTATTTAATGGTTACTTTTTTATTTAACCATCAATGGTTACTCTCATTATCAACCATTGGATCAAAAATTAAAGGTTGAGATTTAATGGTTAGTTGAAAAATGCAATTAATGCAAGTAGGTGAGTCATTTAATGCATTAAATCTCAACTTTTAATTTTTGATCCAATGGTTGATAATGAGAATAACCATTGATGGTTAAATAAAAAAGTAACCATTAAATACTTTCCCATATGTATATATATATATATATATATATATATATATATATATACATACATATATATATATATATGTATGTATATATATATATATATACACACACACACACACACTTTGTTTGCATCTTTTGGTAAATTTGTTGTATATTAAGAATATGAAAAATGTCTGAAAATCCTATGTTTAGAAGATTTTTGATAAATATATTTAGCGAACTCAAAATAAAGCGAAGGGTGAATAACCCCATTGAGGTCAAACTCAAAATCCCTAGTTCTATAAAACAACACTTTATTCATTCGGTCATAAGGTCAATTATGAAAACTATAATACATTATATATTATAAATATAAATAAACAAGGTTTGATAAAACAAAAGGAAGGTTGGATGACTTTGTTAGGTATTGAACCTAAAATCTCTAATTCTAGATTCAACCACCTTATCTATTAGATTATGAAGTCAATTGCAAAAACTATGCTATATTATCAATTATATACTCCCTCCGTCTTTAAATTATTGTCTTCCTTTCCTTTTTTGTCCGTCTCAAAATAATTGTCTTGTTTGAAAACTTTTCTTTTTAGAACATCACTTTTATCATTACTTTTTCCCCTACTTTAACTATGGGCCACATACACATGGGTGTTAAAGAAAATTACACATTATACCAATATTAATAATCAAGTCAATTATTTTTTCTTAATCCGTGTGCCAGGTCAAACAAAATAATAATTAAGGGTCGGAGGGAGTATAAAATGTTATATATATAAATTTGGGGCCCATGGTGATCGCCCTCCCGGACATAGCCCAGGGCCGGCCCTGTGTATAGGAACATCAACGTGGATTGGAAAGGGGTGCCGACAGCGGGAAACGCAGGTTAGTAGGAGACTCGGACTTGCCCTCTTGACCGCTACTTAGGCATAAAAGGTGGGCAACTTCTAGGTGAGCACCAAAGTGCCCGCAAATAGGTGAATTTCTCAATCGGTAAGAGAGGCTATTTCAGTAGGCCTCTACTCTTTGTTACTTGATCGGGGATCAAGCCAAGGAGTACAAGTGCTCGTGCTTGTTAATATGCCAAGCTGGATCGTTTCTTGGGACGAGCACCTCTAGAGTGACAACTAACATGAGGCAGATATATATATATATATATATATATACATAGAGAGAGAGAGAGAGAGAGAGAGAGAGACGTATCCCACGATCTTCGAGGCAGTTGGGTGCTCAAGAACTTGTCACGCTCGACCATGTTTCGTGGCATGCTCGGTTGGGACCAGTTATCGGGCAGGAATTAAGAATTGTCATATCAAATACTCCCTCCGTCCCGGATAAATGTTGCTAGTTGATAAAACACATGAATTAAGAAACTGATCACGCAAAAAAGGTTTAAGTGACCACGTCTGATCAACGCGAGTAGTCTAGTAGGATTCCGCTTACGCTAGGATTGCCTTGAAGTATGAACTGCTTGAAACCCGCGGATTAACAAAGAACACCGGTGGGGCGGGTTGTCCCAAATATAACCCTCAGCGTGAGAATTAGCAATAGTTTAGAGTAGATGTAAAGCTAAGAGAGTGTATAATAAGCAAATAATTTGCATATACCTTATGATGCCTGTGAGGGTGCTTATTTATAAGTGAGACGAGTCATAATCCTTATTGGTTTGAATGGCAGATATGATCAATTCTC
>JACONP010000304.1:0-22505 GCA_016624345.1 Platycodon grandiflorus
GTTACTTGCGTATCCTAAATTAGAATCAAGTCAAACGCAGTTGGTGTGTGTATAGTTGGATGGTCGTACCTCCTAAGAGGTTGTCTACGTATCCCATTTCGGGAATCAGACCAAAATATAGTTCAGGGGTGAAATATCATTGGATGGTCGCACCTTCTAAGAGGTTGCCTATGTATCCCGAAGGAATCAGACCAAACTGTAGTTCAGGGGTGAAATATCATTGGATGGTTGTACCTTCTAAGAGGTTGCCTATGTATCCCAAAGGAATCAGACCAAACCGTAGTTCAGGGGTGGGATATGTTTTGTTGATTTTCTTTTCCAAGGATGTGGAAGGTTTTTTTTTTTTTTGTTTTCAGAGATGTGAAAGATGTTTTTGTTTTGTTTTGTTTTTTTTTTTTTTTTTGAAAGCAGTAAAGCATGTGTGTTTTTTTTTAAAAGTTGTAAAGCATTTTTTTTTGTTTTGTTTTTAAAAGCAGAAAGCATTGTGTGATATAATGCACCGCAAGATATGATTGGATGGTCAAATCCATGAACCCTGTGTTTTCACCCGTTGGAAATGACCAAGAGATACCGTATTTGTGAGATCCCGAAAATTATCTATTTTTATTTTAAAAATATTAACGAATTTAGATACTAATTTTGATATATTTAACTTGACAATATTTTGTTAACTTTTTATTTATTTATATTACTTTAATAATAAAATTATCACATTATTCGGGTGATATATTGGTGCACGGTTAATTATTCGGGTGATATGTTGGTGCACGGTTAAGAGTATATTTGTGAATTTAGCTTCTCTTAATGGGTCCCACAAAATTGATACTTGTAATGATTTGGTAATTTCTCAGCAATGCACGTAGCAATGTTTGGCTTCCATCTTCATTCCTTAGCTCCTAAGATTTCTTTTATGGATAAATTTCAAACAACAATTATATTATTCACCCGTTGGCAATCAAAACCAAACCCGCCTCCCTCCAACTTTTTTAACATTGTTATAAATTAGTTTTGGGCCGGAGGACTTTCATATTCACACACAAATAAAGAGAAGCCGTCTCTCTTTTATTCATTTCTCTCCCAAATCGTGACTTGTTATTTGGTGTACGATATGATTTGGTTTGCGATGTTTGGGAGTTTTGACAAACCGACTTCGTAGAGTCGACATGTTTGAGGTGTAGATCGATTTTATTGGAAAACATGACGTTGCACCGATAATTTTTAGTATTGGATTTCATTGCGATTTGAGGTAAAGGAGACTATGCAGTACTGATTCCATGTCATTTTTATCACGTGATCGTTTCTAACATATTCCATATCTTGAAATATGATTTGGTATTATTTGTTATTGTTCCATCTTGTTTATCAAATGGATATTGAAATAATTCGTTAATATTGATTTACCGTGATTTCGTGATTTGGTTAAAAGCATGATTATGTGTAATAGTTTAGTGATACTAGTCGGTGTGTCGGTCTCAGTGAACCCGTTATTGTTATTGTTTATGAGTTGGTGGCTCAAATGATTGGGCGCCAACGGTTGATTCAGTTATTATTTTACCACTAAACCCGAGCCCGATAGTATACTAGACTGTGATATATGATTGAGCAGTTTATTTTGATGCTTCGAGCATGTATAACGTATTTCGTTCTTTGAACGTTGATTTTCCAAGAGCATGATTTTATTGATTTATGAGTTATTGTCCATATTTTAATTTCATGGACAAAGTGATATTTGAATCGTATGTCTCCATTCTATTCTGTGGTATTGTATATCCCCTCCCTTGCTGGGCTCACAAGCTCACCCCCCACCAGTTATTTGAGTTTTGCAGGTTTGATTTGATCAGAGTGCGCAGTGGAAGCGTGGCTAGCTGCGAGGTGGGGTAGAAAGTGAGCCTAGTGATTGGTTGATAGAAGTGATGTTGTATTAATTGGGTTTAATGGAGTTGTATCAGATTTTATTAAATATGAGAATTGGTGTTTTTAAGAATTTTTAAGAAAATATTCTTGTTAATTATTTACGCTGCTAGTTAAGAGTTGATTTGGATGTATTAAAGAGAAGGTGGTGACTTCGGGTCACTACATGTATGGTGTCCGAAGGGCAGATTCAAGTCCGAGACATCACGCGTTTTGGTATGTCGGTTAAGTGGCTTATTTCCAGAGGCCTCAGGTTTTCACCTGTGGGGAAATGACCGAATAACTGATACTACCGATTATTCCGATTTTGAGTCACGCTGACGCTGAAGTTGGTCGGTTGAACGGTTGATTCTAGAGGCCTCAGGTTTACACCGTGAAACGACCAAATAACGATCACGATGATGATTCGAATTTTCGAGCCGTCCGGTTGAGCGATTGATTTTCAGAGGCCTCAGGTTTACTCCTGTGGGGAAACGATCGAATAACTGATACTGCTGGGGATGGTGCCAATGGCAATGCTTCTGTCGAGACAAAATGTGTAGAGTCCCATGGGGATTCTGCTGGAGATGATGGAAGTGCTGAGGCGTCAGCGACATTTTATGAGCATGTTAGATATCGGGCCCTTGACGACGCTTTATTTCGAGACTCAGGCGAGACCTGGAAGGTGATTGTTGACATGATGTGGTGTCCTTGATCTAAGGAAGGTACCTGCAAAAGATTAGATTTTGCAAGGGTTTGATGCAGTAGATATTGAAATACAAGCTCACACAAACAGAGAAGCTATGCAAAAATTTCAATCAAAATGAGACTCCAAATTTGGAGTGTGTGTCCTTGTTCATTAAACATGTACAGAAAAGACATGATGAGGCAAGGGTGATGGATATGTAATGTGGTTGAAGGGATTGAAATGTGGTTGTGGGATAACTTTGTGAGCTATGAAAATTTTGGGATGAATATGGGTGAAATTTTGGTCCTTGAGGTCGCTGGACCAGTACAGGCATCCATATTCAAATTCAGTAACTCATATGGTGGGTTTACCTTCTCAGACCTTGGAAGGGATCCTGGTTCAATGGTGTCTCGAAATGGATTCTTAACTCACTCCAAATTCACTGTCTGGCCGTGTTTCCACATGGAAAAGCCCTACAACCCACTTCTGTCAAATGTTGAGGAAGTGACTTCCTCGCTTGTAGTAAAGAACCATGATCTAAGATCAACGATGTGAAGATCTGAACTTGTGCGCTCTTTGTGAGAGGGAAGCATGGTGGAATAAAAAAAATTTAATCGTTTTATGAAGATTGGAAGGATGTAGCCGCTTGTTCGTGTTTCTGTGAAGCTGAAAGATGTGACGACAAATTATTGTACAATGATCGAAAGGTGCGAATCCATGCTTGCGTCTTCTGACAAGACGAATTCATGATGATCATGAAGGTCAGAGGGGTACAGTCCCTTGCTTGTGTATGACAAGTAGAACAATGTGATGAAATCCCAAACTCAGAGATCAAGAGGGTGTATGTAACACCCGCATCATTGATAACATTTGTATGCATCGTGTTCGTTTGCTTCACTTGGTATCATTGTCATTTCATGAACAATCTTCATCCTAGTATGTTTGCATTTGAGTTGATTTCATACTTCTCATATGCCTTGTATTGTGTTTAAATCCTTGCAATCTTTGGTACTTGTATTGGATTGCATTCTTACCATTGTTATGGGTTGTTTCGGAAGAGTTTCGATTGTATTTTGGACTTGGTTTGAGCTTGGTGTCATTGTAAGATGACTTGGGAGTGTTTTGGAATCACTTTGATATTGTTTAGAAACCTTTTGGCCTGAACCAGTCGCTATGCAGTCGCATAGTGCGACCCAGCATAGAGTCCAATAGTTTCTGGAATCTATGCGGCTGCCTAGGTCCGCATAGGGGCTATGCGCCTGCATTGAGCTAGGTCGCATAGAACACCAAAGTCTCTGGATTCTATGCGTCCTCATCGAGAGCTCGGATAGGAGCTATGCGACCGCATAACGCAGCCGCATAACGTCGGGCTCTGCTTTGTTTGTTTGACGAACTTTTAAGTGACTTGACCAATTGACTTGTATCCAAGGGCTGAGGTTTGGACACAACTGGGGACACTTAAATCAGACTTGGAGAGACTCTTTAACACCATTAGAGAGTTAAAACTCTCTTTATTTCACCATCTTCATCCTTGGAGTTTAGAGAGAGAGTTGAGAGAGTTCTAGAGTGAGAAGGTGAGCTAGATTGCTCATTTCTGGTCCAAATCACGATCTGACTTCATCATTGTGGAGCTACTGACTAGGAGATCACTTCCTTTGGATTGCATGTGCGTTTCATAAGGTTTTTCTTGGTTGATTTTCTGCTAGAGGTAAGCTACTACCCCTCTCCTTCTCTATTTATGTCTTGTATGACATCCTAGCCTTGTAAAATGACATTTTTATATTGAAATCAACATGTTTGAGTATGTTTTGATGTCGAGCCATGTTAATTTCGTGGATGACATATTTTGTATGTTGAGAGACTTGTTTTGGCTTGGTTGATACACATAGAAATAGTATCACTTGTTAATCTTGAAGTAAAAAAGATTCTTCCTCGATTGGAACTCATTAGAAACAATATATGAATCTAACGGAGTTGAATAGGTTTTCATAATTGATGAGACCACGTGTGTGACTTGGGGATTTAGTTGTGATACGAGAGTTTTGTCGGGAAAATTAGTTACCCGAAATTGTGTTTGATGTTGTTGTTTACTTCTCGTAAATATTATGAGATGGTTGATTATGTGAGTAGGATTATTATGACCTACTTGAGACATTCTTGTTAAATGATGTTGTGCTCCATATCATGGAGTTTAAGTTGTTGTTGAGAATGTCAAGTAAACATCTACTTGTGCATTTGTTATGTCCATGGATTATTTGTTGTCGGTGTATTGACGCTCGATTACTGCGGGAGTCGGGGCTACGTAATAGTTGAAGGCCAATACATCAGGCCTCGCCTTACCGTTGGCCACGGTAGGGTCATAGCGCCATATATTGTATGGAATAAACGCAACCTTGGTAAGCTATTCTGTGGTTGATTCTTGGGTCGTAAGGACCAAGATCACCCGGCGACGTGAATACAGAAAATGGTTCACAAAGAATTGGTTATCGATTATGTTAATGATTTTGATTCGTCGATCGAGCATATCAACAACGGCTCCTACATTGGTATATTATATGTTGGTTGGTTGGAAGTATTGGGTATATTGGAGGTGTACCTCAATACAGTATCCTTTTAAAAGTGTATATATCGCACTTATGTGGTTTCTATATATGCGAATGTTGGTCATGGTTTCCAACTGGTATGGGTCGGTTGGCGATCGTTGAGCCTCTCGTGTAGTATAGGATAACGTGTTGTTATGAGATGCTTATCATCCTATGCCATGTGATTGATATATCGTGTTATAGTTTGTTATACTTGTTTATATTATTGTCTTGCATCTCGTATGACATATTGTTCCATTAGTAGCTTCTTGAGTTTTAAAGTCGCCCCGTCCAATGTTTATTTATTTTCCTTAGATCACGGTCCGGCGAGGAACCCATAGTAGGAGTTTGCTTCGTCTCGGTGTTTTTGCAGGTTGTTCTTTTGGGCGTGCTTTTGGGCCTTGATATTTCTTTTGGTGAGGCCGAGGGAATACATTGTTACCTAAACTTTGTAATGTTGGGTAGTGTGTGTTGGTCTTGATGATTGTAATATTCTTTTGGTTGTACCGACATGGTTGTCGTGCTTGATGTATTTACTAATACTTGTTACTTCCGTATACTCTGATTTGGTTATTGTTGTTGTCTAGCTTGTTGCTCTTGGAGGTTAATGTTTACATGATTGGTTTTATATTCAAACTATGTTTTAAACAAGTTTAATTTTCGGCTTGTTATTATGCCGATAAAGTATTACTTTGGTTTTAAAGAAAAGCTTTGCACGTGCATTACTGGGTTTTATGCATTCGCTTTATACTTACATCAACATGAATCTTTGAGATGCATGTTTTGTGTTTCCCGTCTCCTCGCGATCCGGACAAGGTTCCACGTAGGAACTCGGGTGCGGGTCGCGACAGTTGGTATCATAGTATAATTTAGATAACCTGAAATGGATTCTTGGTTTAGGAGGGTGGGTTGTGTGTTTGAGTCGTTAACGTCGAGTGTTTGTTGCAAATGTTTGATAATGGTAGAGACACACTATGGTACCAATACAGATGGGATTTGTACGAGTCAAGTTGGGGAAGCTGCTGGAGCTGAAAGCCATGCTTCACCACCTAGACCACCTCCTAATCAACCGAGGGTTCAGCCGACAGGGCAACAAAATGCACTGCCTTAGGCAAATGTGAATCCGAATGAGGCTTTCATGCACACCATGCAGGGGTTTATGCAAGCTATGATGGAAATGAACCGACAAACTATGGATATGCACAGACAGGCAATGGCAGGACAGGGACAAGCAGGGTGGAACAGAGTAGATCAACCAGCTGGGGGTAATGAAGACTATGATCGCAGATTGGGGAGATTCTTAAAGATGAAACCTCGTAGTTATGATGGTGAGCCTGATCCGATGAAAGCGGAAAGGTGGATTGAATCTCTGGAAAAGATTTTTGCAGCAATAGATTGTACCGAGGAAGATAAAATTAAGTTCGCAGCATTCAAATTGGAGGATGTAGCGGAGCACTGTGGGTACTAGAGGCAAGTTGGGTACAAGATCGTGTGGTTCGCACTTGGGAGATGTTTTTGAGGGAATTTAGGAATCATTTTGTTTCGGATGTGGTTCAAGCAAAGAAGGAAGTAGAATCTCTTGGTCTTGATCAGGGGACGATGACAGTGGCTCAGTACTCTGCCAAGTATACTGAATTGGCAAGGTATTGTGTACATTTGATTCCAACAACAGAGAAGAAGATCTACCGTTTTATGAAAGGTTTGAGGACGGAATATCGTAAGCAACTCTTACCACTTGAGTTACCAAGCTATCAAAGTGCAGTGGATAAGGCTTATAGGATTGAGCATGATATAGAGGAGCACCGAGGCAGGCAGGGTAGTACAAGTGGGAACTCGTAAGCTTCACAGTCTCAATGGAAGAGATCGGGCGCAAGTGGGACTACTAACAGAGGGAGTAACACTAGTCGCCAAGGAGGACAGTTTCGTCAACAAACTGGGAATCAGGGAAATGTTGGCCGTAGACAGCGTGATGCAAGGGTTACTTGTGGATTTTGCAAGAAGAGTGGGCATAATGAAGATAAGTGTTGGTTGAAACACGGGAAATGTTTGTTGTGTGGTGATGGTACACATTTTCAGCGAGATTGCCCTAAGAATAAAGGGCCACAGCTGGGAGGTGCACAACAGAACGCTGGAGTTAAGAGAGATAACGAGGGTCGTCCTAGAGTGCAAGGTCGAGTCTTTGCCTTAGACCAGAGGGGAGTTCCCGAGGCCCCTAATGTCATAGGAGGTACTTTAACCATCTCTAGTGAGAATGCCCGAGTGTTAATAGACCCAGGGTCATCACATTCTTATATTGCATCATATTTTACTTATCATTTGCATGCTATACCTGAGTTGTTACCATATGTGTTTGAGGTATCTACTCCGTTGGGAGAGTGCTACGTATATAGAACACTTCGAGAACATTTTGAACACTTTGAAAAGTCCCAGGCTGGCCTTAGCGCATCCTGGAGAGCCCTAGCGAGCAACTTGCTGAAGTTTGCTAAAAAATCAGACCTAATTTCAGCCGAGGCCGCGCCTTAGCGCGCACCCCTGTGACAGCTTTGACGAATTTTTAAGTTTCTTAACTTTTTGACTCTCACCTAAAGCCTAAGGTTAAGGCACGTCTTGAGACCTCTAGACCTGGCATACTTAGTTTCCTTGATCTCCATGAAAGACTCAAACACAAGGCCATTTCATCTCTTCAACCTTAGAAGCTAGAGAGAGAGTGTGAGCAAGAAGGTGTTGTAACTTGAGCAATTGGAGTCGGATTGAAGATCCTTCTTCGCACTAGGAGATTACTTTCCCTGGTTTGCATGTTGGTTTCCTTGGCTTTAACCTTTAAGAGGTAAGCTACTACCGCTTTTCATCTTTAATTATGTCTTGGTTGACATCCTAGACTTGTGAAATGTTGAAACCATGTTAAAATCACCATGTTTGAGTATGTTTTGCTATATTGACCATAGAATTTCGTGGTTGACTTATTGCATGTGTTGAGAGACTTGTTTTTACATGTTGAGTATACAAAGAATTGATACCAATTGTTAAGTTTACGGTATAATTGATTCACGTAAACTCGAACTCATTAGAAACCAAAAATGACTCTAACGGAGTTTGCTAGGATTTTCATAATCAATGAGACCACGTGTGTGATTTGGGATTTCCTTGATGATTTGAGAGATTCGTTGGTTAATTTGGTTACATAATTTATGTTTGTTAAAGTTACGTAATTATCATAATTTTCGTGTGTTGGTTGATTTTTGTGAAGTGGAATTTTTATGACCTACTTAGGCATTCGTGTTGTTATTGAATGTTGTTATTGTGGTTATACTCCTTACTTTGTAGTATGACTTGTTTATTTCAAATGTTGAGTAAACATCTACTTGAGCATTTAATTAAGTCCATGGCATAATTGTTTGGTGGTGTATTGACGCTCGATTATTGCGGGAGCTGGGGCTACGTAATAGTCGAAGGCCAATACATCGGGCATTGCTCTACCATTGGCCACGGTAGGGGAATAGAGCCAAGTGTTGTATGGTATAACCGCAACATTGGTAAGCTATTTCCGTGGTAAATTCTCGGGTTGTAGGAACCGAGGGCACCCGATTTCGTGAATATAGAAAATGGTCACATGTTCTTGTGGTATCTTGTTCTTGAGTTCTTGGTTCTGGGTTATGGTTCGAGCACGTCAACAACGGCTCTGAGTTTTTGATTCTGGTTTATTGATCGAGCACGTCAACAATGGCTTAGATATTTGGTATTATATTGGTTGGTTGGTTGGAAGTATTGGTTTGGTCGGAGGTGTACCTCGACGTCGTATCCCTTTAAACGTGTTTACATACAGTTCTTATGTGCTTTCTATACGGCGAATGTTGGTCACGGTTTCCAACTGGTATGGGATGGTTGGCGATCGTTGAGCCTCTCGTGTAATATAGAGTTTTGTGATTCATGTTATACTTATTTTATGCCTTATCTTAGAAATGATATATGATGCGATAACATGCTATAATTGTTGATATTATTATCTTGTATCTCGTATGTCATATTGTTGCATTAGTAGCTTATTGAGTTTCGACTCACCCTATTTCGTGTTTATTTGTTTTCCTTAGATCACGGTCTGACGAGGAATCCTTAGCAAGTTTGTGCATAGATTCGGCGAGCATGTCGAATCGTTCTTTTGGTTAGAAGCTCCTTAAGCCTTGTATTTCTTTTGGTGAGGCCGAGGTGATACATGTTATGTAAACAATGTATTGTTGGGTAGTTGTCATATTTGATACTTGTGTTTATATTCTTTTGTTATGCCGGCAAGGTTGCCGAGCTTATGTAAATTGTTAACTCTTATTTTCCGCGCACTCTGATATGGTTATATGGTTATCTCGAGCTCGCTAGCTCGTGGTGGATTGTTGGCTAGCTAATATGTTTATTCTCCGGCTTGTTGTATTGTCATTGTGGTTTTGTTTTTTTTTTTTGTTTTAAAAATCATGAGCTTGCATTACAGGGTTTTAGCATCAAACATGAATTTTTGAAATCATGATTTTCTTGTGTGTTGTGTTCTCGTCCTCGCGCACCGGACGGGGTTTCACATAGGATCCAGGTCGAGTCGCGACAAGAGTTCAAGAAACTCTAAAACAGATAAGTATCTGTCTGTGAAGAATAGCCTGAGATATTTGATATCCAAGCTATAAAAGCATCAACCATCCCACAATAATTAACAATCACTCATAAACTACCAGACGAAGCAACGTAGCAGCTCAACTATTTCATAAAAAGTTGCACAACAAATAGTAGTCACAAAGTGACATCGAGCCTATAACAGAAGCTTCATTTGACTACTTAGAGTCTATATATTAGGAAGCAACCCCTCCCATTGTGTATTGTGTAGAGAACCTAGTTGGGGAGCCAACTAGTTGGGAAGGAATTGAGATCTTTCATTCGCCTCCCAATAATCTGTGTAATTAAGAGAGTTATAGTGGATTATTGCCTCATAGAGCCAGAGGGCTATGAGGATTGGATGCAGGATAAGAAAGTCGAACCACTATAAATCATTGTGTCAATTTCTCTATCCCTAAACTCTTTACTTTACTGCATTTATCTTAACCGTTTATTTGTAAATGTGTGTTTGACTGTCCTTATAAGATATCTCTCTCTCTCTCTCTCTCTCTCTCTCTCTCTCTCTCTCTCAAGTTGAATCTTTATTAAAACAAGATCATAACTTGTTTTAAACACTTTATATATCACTTTGCAAATACAAATTTCGTTGTGTAAACTACAAACTTGTTATACTCAAACTAAATTGTTTTACTCTCAAACTGTAAATCTTTTAAACAAACAGTTTTCTCAAGTGATTAAGTGTTATTCAGCCATACCTTCTCAGACAAAGGAATATAGATCCTGCTTGTAAGATTTAACAAGTAAACTCAGTTGTTCTGCAGTTTAGTATTTTACTTGGTATTTTAAACAAACAGAATTAACGGGACCTCTTAATTGGTATCAGAGCTTAGCTGTTCTGTACCAAGGCATATTGTAAAACATGTCATTAGCACAAAGAGAGTTTTGAGATCTTTCAATTGGTATCAGAGCTGTGTAACAGCTAAGAGAAGAGTGATCTTTGATCTTTCAGGTCACGTGACCCCCACTTAACTATAATATATGTAGTATTCTGAATAAATACATATAATATAATTAGTTGAGTTGGTTAACGTGAGTATTCATATTTAAAAGAGTGTGAGTTCAAATTCCACCGGAAACATCATTTTGCTTTTCATTTGCTTAGAGACAAACTCCTTAAAATGAAGATTACTAAAAAATGATTTAGTTGGTAAATTCATAGGCCTCCTCACCAACTTTAATATATATATATATATATATATATATATATACTTATAATTTTTTTTCTTAAAAGTAACTTGCTGAAAAAATAACCTTAAGAAAACTTAAAAGGCAGCGGAATAAAAATGTTCATAATTTTCAGCAAGTGAGTTATGAGTTTTGAAAGAACTTAAGCAAAGAACCAAAGTCAAGATTAACCAGGTACAATATCTTTCTTAAAGGTCAATATGAAATAGACAAATTAAGCAAAACAAGATATAAGCACAACTTGCTGAAGGCTATGTCAAGCAAGCTTGGATGCTTAAGCAAATGATAGTTTCTTAAACTTCTGAGCAAGTTTAGTTTGTGAGTCTTAAGCAGTAAGAAAATAATACACAAGAAATGAAGTGGTTCATAAAATTAAGTAATTATTACGTCCAGTACTAAGTTGGTTAGACTTGGATTTTTGAAATGAACTAATATTATTAATGATACTAGTATGATCACTAATGGATGATGAGTGTACTATCACACTCATGTGTGTGTCTTCCATAAATATTTGATTACATTTGTGCGTGAGAATACATTCAATGATCTCTTAAAAACTAATAATTGGGAGAGATATCTTAAGCAATGACCGTAAATTATTGAATTTTCTAGAGTGTTTGGTAAACAACTTAAGCGATTCTAGTGATTGAAGGAATGAGTGTGAGAATTCAATAGTGAATTACTCATGCCTTCAATGCAAAAAAAATTTCTTGCGTTTTTGTTTTAAATGCTGTGGGCAACTCTCTGTTAAAAAATATTAGGCTTGAATGCTTGAGTAAGTAAAATTCTTGAGTTATTCGCTTTTGAAGACTCCAAGGTCTTATATTGTGTAGAAGAAAATTATGGCTATTGTATGAGGTCTTCATGAATCTAGATGGAGCAATGGTGTAGTGGGTTGAAGGTGCGTGTCAATTTTGCATTGGATTACTTCAAAACCACTTACTATTGAACTGGTGACCTGAGCGTAATATCTCCACCGTGAGCAGCAACCATCACCAACAAAAATAACCACCGTGGGCAGCTGCTGATGCTACTGTTTGATGTTATGGACACCACTGTTTGAGACCCTTTTTACTATGATATCCCTCACTTCTTCGGGTCTATATTTTCATTCTTCTAACTCTATTTTATTATTGTACAAGTACCTATCATCTTTCAATCACTGTTTCTAATTTCTCATTATTTAATTTCAGTATTAAGCTTTTTATTTATTTTTCTTTTGAAAACCCAATTCTATATATGTACATATATATACATATGTACATATATATATATGTATACATGTATATACATATATATATATGTGTATATATATATATATATATATATATACATGGAGAAAAAAAATTAGGGTTCAGAATTTGTTGCATTAAAGTTCGAAGACCCGACCTCATTGATCCCACCCTTCTGTATTTTGGCTGAGAATTGTTTCTCTTCCGCGAGAAACAATTTTTTTTTTTTATTTCTAGAAGTTGGGGAAAAATGAGAAACATTTTTAGTTTTTCAGAAATAGAAATGATTGTCAAACGCATTTCTATTTCTATTTTCACCAAAAATTAGAAACAGAAACAAAAAATGTGAAATAGAAATGGTTAACAAACAAGCCCTTATATTCCCTTCGTTTCAAATAAATGTTTCTAGTTGATAAAATAAAGGAATTAAGAAACATAATTAATGATTTGCTGCCTTCAATGCAAAAAAAATTTCTTGCGTTTTTGTTTTAAATGCTGTGGGCAACTCTCTGTTAAAAAATATTAGGCTTGAATGCTTGAGTAAGTAAAATTCTTGAGTTATTCGCTTTTGAAGACTCCAAGGTCTTATATTGTGTAGAAGAAAATTATGGCTATTGTATGAGGTCTTCATGAATCTAGATGGAGCAATGGTGTAGTGGGTTGAAGGTGCGTGTCAATTTTGCATTGGATTACTTCAAAACCACTTACTATTGAACTGGTGACCTGAGCGTAATATCTCCACCGTGAGCAGCAACCATCACCAACAAAAATAACCACCGTGGGCAGCTGCTGCTTTGTTTATGGACACCACTTTGAGACCCTTTTTACTATGATATCCCTCACTATATTTTCATTCTTCTAACTCTATTTTATTATTGTACAAGTACCTATCATCTTTCAATCACTGTTTCTAATTTCTCATTATTTAATTTCAGTATTAAGCTTTTTATTTATTTTTCTTTTGAAAACCCAATTCTATATATGTACATATATATACATATGTACATATATATATATGTATACATGTATATACATATATATATGTGTATATATATATATATATATATATATACATGGAGAAAAAAAATTAGGGTTCAGAATTTGTTGCATTAAAGTTCGAAGACCCGACCTCATTGATCCCACCCTTCTGTATTTTGGCTGAGAATTGTTTCTCTTCCGCGAGAAACAATTTTTTTTTTTTATTTCTAGAAGTTGGGGAAAAATGAGAAACATTTTTAGTTTTTCAGAAATAGAAATGATTGTCAAACGCATTTCTATTTCTATTTTCACCAAAAATTAGAAACAGAAACAAAAAATGTGAAATAGAAATGGTTAACAAACAAGCCCTTATATTCCCTTCGTTTCAAATAAATGTTTCTAGTTGATAAAATAAAGGAATTAAGAAACATAATTAATGATTTGCTATAAATTGTGTTCTGACGATAATACCCATGAACATTAATTGAGTTCAATTATTCTAAATAATTGAGTTTTTTTTGAGATGTGTTATATTAAATGAAGATTTAAGGGTATATTAAAAAGAATGATAGAAAATATGTAGATCAAAAGTTTTAGGAATATTAGTTGAAATATTCCAAAATAGAAAGTATGAACATTTATTTGGGACAAAGGGAATAAATATTAGAATCCCAAAAAGGGATACTCTCTCCATCCCGGATAAATGTTCCTAGGTGGTAAAGCACAGAAATTAAAAAACATAATTAATGATGTGTTGTAAAATGTGTTGTGACGTTAATATCCATGAACATTAATTGAGTTCAACTATTTTAAATAATTAGGTTTCTTTGGGATGTGTTATATTAAATGAAACTTTAAGGGTATATTAGGAAGAATGTTGGAGAATAGGTAGATCAAAAGTCTTTAGGAACATTAGTTGAGACATCCTAAAATAGAAAGTAGGAGTATTTATCCGGGACGGAGGGAGTAAAAAAATATTTCAAAATAAAAAGTATAAACATTTATCTGGGATGGAGGGAGTACATATTAGTATTAAATGAAGCTTTAAGGGTATATTAAAAAGAATGATAGAAAATAGGTAGATTAAAAGTCTTTAGGAATATTAGTTGAGATATCGAAAAATAAAAAGTAAGAACATTTATTTGAGACGAAGGGAGTAAATATAGTATCCAAAAAGAGATACTCTCTCCGTTCCACCCAAATAGTCCACGTTTGAAAAATCTAATTATTAAGTGATGTATTAGTATCATTGAAGTTGATTATAATTAAAAAAAAATACTTAAACACAGGCAAGATGATTACAACACAAGTGGAGGATAAAGATGAAAGATTATAAAACTTATAAATATAATTTTTTTAAAAGTGGACACGTTAAGTTAAATATCTCAAAATAGTATAGTGAACTCTTTTCCTGGAATAGATGGAGTAAAAAATCACAAAATAGAAAGTAAGAACATTTATTCGGGACGTAGGAACATTTATTTGGGACGAAGGGAGTAAATATTAGTATCCAAAAAGAGATACTCCCTCCATTCCACCCAAAGAGTACACGTTTGAAAAGTTTAATTATTAAGTAATATATTAATGTCATTGAAGTTGGTTATAATTACAAAAATACTTAAGCACAACCAAAATGATTACGATATAAGTGGAGGGTAAATATGAAAGATTATGAAAATTGTAAGCATAATTTTTTGAAAGTGGACACTTTAAGTGAAACATCTCAAAATAGTATAATGAGCTCTTTGCATGGAACGGAGGGTGTAAAAAAGCATACGACGTGTGTATGGCCAGTTTTCATTAGCTCTATGGCCAGTTTTTTATATAGGTTGTTTTCTAGTTATTGTAGTCACCCCTCCTTATATTGTAGAGGACCATGCGACGTGTGTATGGCCTCCCCTAGATTTTATCACGGTGGTTGAGGTTGTAATGTCCCCCACCATGTTTGTAATTATTTTCTCTATTTAATAAAATCTAGGAGTACCGTCTCCTTTGCCAAAAGAGATTGATTGTGGAATGAAAGCATTGTGCTTATATTTAATGGATCAAAAGACTTGATTTCAAAGGATAAATAATGGCTCAATAGAGATAGATTGTTCGATGTATTGTGGATGTTTTTAGAGGATCAAAAGACATGATTTCAAAGGATTAACAAGTGCTTAATTGATATTGATTTTTGGAAGCTTTGTAACACCATTTAGTGTTTCAAAAGACTTGATTTCAAAGAATAAACAAGGGTTCAATAGAGATTGCTCGTTGGAAGCTTATGGGATCCTTTTAGAGGATCAAAAGACTTGATTTGAAAGGATTAACAAGAGCTTAATAGAAATTGATTATTGGATCCTTAGTAGTTTCTTTTAATGGATCAAAAGACTTAATTTCAAAGGATAAACATGAGCTCAATAGAGATTGATTGTTGGAAGCTTTGTGCTTATTATTAATGAATAAAAAGACTTGAATTCAAAGGATAAACAAGAGCTCAATAGAGATTGATTGTTTGAAGCTTTGTGGATCCTTTTAGAGGATCAATAGACTTGATTTCAAAGGATAAACAAGAGCTCAATAGAGATAGATTAGTGGAAGCTTTGTGGTTTCTTTAAGTGGATTAAAAGACTTGATTTGATAGAATAATCAAGGGCCCAATAGAGATTGATTGTTGGAAGCTTTAGGGATCCTTTTAGAGGATCAAAAGACTTGATTTGAAAGGATTAACAAGAGCTCAATAGAGATTGATTGTTGGAAGCTTTGTGGTTCCTTTTAATGGATCAAAAGACTTGATTTCAAAGGATTAACAAGAGCTCAATTGAGATCTATTGTTGTAAGCTTTAGGGATCCTTTTAGAGGATCAAAAGACTTGATTTCAAAGGATTAACAAAAGCTCAATAGAGATTTCTTGTAGGAAGCTTTGTGGTTTCTTTTAGTGGATCAAAAGACTTGATTTCAAAGGATAAACATGGGCTCAATAGAGATTGATTGTTGGATGCTTTGTGCTTTCTTTTAGTGGATCAAAAGGCTTGATTTCAAAGGATAAACAAGAGCTCAATAGAGATTGATTTTGAAAGAAAGCATTCTGTTTATATTTAATGGATCAAAAGACTTTATTTCAAAGGATAAAAAATGGCTCAATAGAGATAGATTGTTCGATGCATTGTGGATCCTTTTAGAGGATCAAAAGACTTGATTTCAATGGATTAACAAGTGCTTAATTGAGATTGATTGTTGGAAGCTTTGTGGTTCCATTTAGTGTTTCAAAAGACTTGATTTCAAAGAATAAACAAGGGCTCAATAGAGATTGATCGTTGGAAGCTTATGGGATCCTTTTAGAGGATCGAAAGACTTGATTTGAAAGGATTAACTAGAGCTCAAGAGAAATTGATTATTGGATCCTTTTTAGTTTCTTTTAATTCATCAAAAGACTTAATTTCAAAGGATAAACATGAGCTCAATAGAGATTGATTGTTGGAAGCTTTGTGCTTATTATTAATGAATAAAAAGACTTGATTTCAAAGGATAAACAAGAGCTCAATAGAGATTGATTGTTTGAAGCTTTGTGGATCCTTTTAGAGGATCAAAAGATTTGATTTCAAAGGATTAACAAGAGCTCAATAGAGATAGATTGGTGGAAGCTTTGTGGTTTCTTTAAGTGGATTAAAAGACTTGATTTGATAGGATAATCAAGGGCCCAATAGAGATTGATCGTTGGAAGCTTTAGGGATCCTTTTAGAAGATCAAAAGACTTGATTTGAAAGGATTGACAAGAGCTCAATAGAGATTGATTGTTGGAAGCTTTGTGGTTTCGTTTAATGGATCAAAAGACTAGATTTCAAAGGATTAACCAGAGCTCAATTGAGATCTATTGTTGTAAGCTTTAGGGATCCTTTTAGAGGATCAAAAGACTTGATTTCAAAGGATTAACAAAAGCTCAATAGAGATTTATTGTTGGAAGCTTTTTGGTTTCTTTTAGTGGATCAAAAGAATTGATTTCAAAGGATAAACATGGGCTCAATAGATATTGATTGTTGGATGCTTTGTGCTTTCTTTTAGTGGATAAAAAGACCTGATTTTAAAGGATAAACAAGAGCTCAATAGAGATTGATTGTGGAATGAAAGCATTGTGCTTATATTTAATGGATCAAAAGACTTGATTTCAAAGGATAAATAATGGCTCAATAGAGATAGATTGTTCGATGTATTGTGGATGTTTTTAGAGGATCAAAAGACATGATTTCAAAGGATTAACAAGTGCTTAATTGATATTGATTTTGGAAGCTTTGTAACACCATTTAGTGTTTCAAAAGACTTGATTTCAAAGAATAAACAAGGGTTCAATAGAGATTGATCGTTGGAAGCTTATGGGATCCTTTTAGAGGATCAAAAGACTTGATTTGAAAGGATTAACAAGAGCTCAATAGAAATTGATTATTGGATCCTTAGTAGTTTCTTTTAATGGATCAAAAGACTTAATTTCAAAGGATAAACATGAGCTCAATAGAGATTGATTGTTGGAAGCTTTGTGCTTATTATTAATGAATAAAAAGACTTGAATTCAAAGGATAAACAAGAGCTCAATAGAGATTGATTGTTTGAAGCTTTGTGGATCCTTTTAGAGGATCAATAGACTTGATTTCAAAGGATAAACAAGAGCTCAATAGAGATAGATTGGTGGAAGCTTTGTGGTTTCTTTAAGTGGATTAAAAGACTTGATTTGATAGAATAATCAAGGGCCCAATAGAGATTGATTGTTGGAAGCTTTAGGGATCCTTTTAGAGGATCAAAAGACTTGATTTGAAAGGATTAACAAGAGCTCAATAGAGATTGATTGTTGGAAGCTTTGTGGTTCCTTTTAATGGATCAAAAGACTTGATTTCAAAGGATTAACAAGAGCTCAATTGAGATCTATTGTTGTAAGCTTTAGGGATCCTTTTAGAGGATCAAAAGACTTGATTTCAAAGGATTAACAAAAGCTCAATAGAGATTTCTTGTAGGAAGCTTTGTGGTTTCTTTTAGTGGATCAAAAGACTTGATTTCAAAGGATAAACATGGGCTCAATAGAGATTGATTGTTGGATGCTTTGTGCTTTCTTTTAGTGGATCAAAAGACTTGATTTCAAAGGATAAACAAGAGCTCAATAGAGATTGATTGTGAAAGAAAGCATTACATTTATATTTAATGGATCAAAAGACTTGATTTCAAAGGATAAAAATGGCTCAATAGAGATAGATTGTTCGATGCATTGTGGATCCTTTTAGAGGATCAAAAGACTTGATTTCAAAGGATTAACAAGTGCTTAGTGAGATTGATTGTTGGAAGCTTTGTGGTTCCATTTAGTGTTTCAAAAGACTTGATTTCAAAGAATAAACAAGGGCTCAATAGAGATTGATCGTTGGAAGCTTATGGGATCCTTTTAGAGGATCGAAAGACTTGATTTGAAAGGATTAACAAGAGCTCAAGAGAAATTGATTATTGGATCCTTTTTAGTTTCTTTTAATTCATCAAAAGACTTAATTTCAAAGGATAAACATGAGCTCAATAGAGATTGATTGTTGGAAGCTTTGTGCTTATTATTAATGAATAAAAGACTTGATTTCAAAGGATAAACAAGAGCTCAATAGAGATTGATTGTTTGAAGCTTTGTGGATCCTTTTAGAGGATCAAAGATTTGATTTCAAAGGATTAACAAGAGCTCAATAGAGATAGATTGGTGGAAGCTTTGTGGTTTCTTTAAGTGGATTAAAAGACTTGATTTGATAGGATAATCAAGGGCCCATAGAGATTGATCGTTGGAAGCTTTAGGGATCCTTTTAGAAGATCAAAAGACTTGATTTGAAAGGATTGACAAGAGCTCAATAGAGATTGATTGTTGGAAGCTTTGTGGTTTCGTTTAATGGATCAAAAGACTAGATTTCAAAGGATTAACCAGAGCTCAATTGAGATCTATTGTTGTAAGCTTTAGGGATCCTTTTAGAGGATCAAAAGACTTGATTTCAAAGGATTAACAAAAGCTCAATAGAGATTTATTGTTGGAAGCTTTTGGTTTCTTTTAGTGGATCAAAAGAATTGATTTCAAAGGATAAACATGGGCTCAATAGAGATTGATTGTTGGATGCTTTGTGCTTTCTTTTAGTGGATAAAAGACTTGATTTCAAAGGATAAACAAGAGCTCAATAGAGATTGATTGTGGAAAGAAAGCGTTGTGCTTATATTTAATGGATCAAAAGACTTGATTTCAAAGGATAAATAATGGCTCAATAGAGATAGATTGTTCGATGTATTGTGGATGTTTTTAGAGGATCAAAAGACATGATTTCAAAGGATTAACAAGTGCTTAATTGATATTGATTTTTGGAAGCTTTGTAACACCATTTAGTGTTTCAAAAGACTTGATTTCAAAGAATAAACAAGGGTTCAATAGAGATTGCTCGTTGGAAGCTTATGGGATCCTTTTAGAGGATCAAAAGACTTGATTTGAAAGGATTAACAAGAGCTTAATAGAAATTGATTATTGGATCCTTAGTAGTTTCTTTTAATGGATCAAAAGACTTAATTTCAAAGGATAAACATGAGCTCAATAGAGATTGATTGTTGGAAGCTTTGTGCTTATTATTAATGAATAAAAGACTTGAATTCAAAGGATAAACAAGAGCTCAATAGAGATTGATTGTTTGAAGCTTTGTGGATCCTTTTAGAGGATCAATAGACTTGATTTCAAAGGATTAACAAGAGCTCAATAGAGATAGATTGGTGGAAGCTTTGTGGTTTCTTTAAGTGGATTAAAAGACTTGATTTGATAGAATAATCAAGGGCAATAGAGATTGATTGTTGGAAGCTTTAGGGATCCTTTTAGAGGATCAAAAGACTTGATTTGAAAGGATTAACAAGAGCTCAATAGAGATTGATTGTTGGAAGCTTTGTGGTTCCTTTTAATGGATCAAAAGACTTGATTTCAAAGGATTAACAAGAGCTCAATTGAGATCTATTGTTGTAGCTTTAGGGATCCTTTTAGAGGATCAAAAGACTTGATTTCAAAGGATTAACAAAAGCTCAATAGAGATTTCTTGTAGGAAGCTTTGTGGTTTCTTTTAGTGGATCAAAAGACTTGATTTCAAAGGATAAACATGGGCTCAATAGAGATTGATTGTTGGATGCTTTGTGCTTTCTTTTAGTGGATCAAAAGACTTGATTTCAAAGGATAAACAAGAGCTCAATAGAGATTGATTGTGAAAGAAAGCATTCTGTTTATAATGGATCAAAAGACTTGATTTCAAAGGATAAAAATGGCTCAATAGAGATAGATTGTTCGATGCATTGTGGATCCTTTTAGAGGATCAAAAGACTTGATTTCAAAGGATTAACAAGTGCTTAATTGAGATTGATTGTTGGAAGCTTTGTGGTTCCATTTAGTGTTTCAAAAGACTTGATTTCAAAAGAATAAACAAGGGCTCAATAGAGATTGATCGTTGGAAGCTTATGGGATCCTTTTAGAGGATCGAAAGACTTGATTTGAAAGGATTAACAAGAGCTCAAAGAAATTGATTATTGGATCCTTTTAGTTTCTTTTAATTCATCAAAAGACTTAATTTCAAAGGATAAACATGAGCTCAATAGAGATTGATTGTTGGAAGCTTTGTGCTTATTATTAATGAATAAAAGACTTGATTTCAAAGGATAAACAAGAGCTCAATAGAGATTGATTGTTTGAAGCTTTGTGGATCCTTTTAGAGGATCAAAGATTTGATTTCAAAGGATTAACAAGAGCTCAATAGAGATAGATTGGTGGAAGCTTTGTGGTTTCTTTAAGTGGATTAAAAGACTTGATTTGATAGGATAATCAAGGGCCCAATAGAGATTGATCGTTGGAAGCTTTAGGGATCCTTTTAGAAGATCAAAAGACTTGATTTGAAAGGATTGACAAGAGCTCAATAGAGATTGATTGTTGGAAGCTTTGTGGTTTAAGTTTAATGGATCAAAAGACTAGATTTCAAAGGATTAACAAGAGCTCAATTGAGATCTATTGTTGTAAGCTTTAGGGATCCTTTTAGAGGATCAAAAGACTTGATTTCAAAGGATTAACAAAAGCTCAATAGAGATTTATTGTTGGAAGCTTTTGGTTTCTTTTAGTGGATCAAAAGACTTGATTTCAAAAGGATAAACATGGGCTCAATAGAGATTGATTGTTGGATGCTTTGTGCTTTCTTTTAGTGGATAAAAGACTTGATTTCAAAGGATAAACAAGAGCTCAATAGAGATTGATTGTGGAAAGAAAGCATTGTGCTTATATTTAATGGATCAAAAGACTTGATTTCAAAGGATAAATAATGGCTCAATAGAGATAGATTGTTGATGTATTGTGGATGTTTTTAGAGGATCAAAAGACATGATTTCAAAGGATTAACAAGTGCTTAATTGATATTGATTTTTGGAAGCTTTGTAACATCCATTTAGTGTTTCAAAAGACTTGATTTCAAAGAATAAACAAGGGTTCAATAGAGATTGATCGTTGGAAGCTTATGGGATCCTTTTAGAGGATCAAAAGACTTGATTTGAAAGGATTAACAAGAGCTCAATAGAAATTGATTATTGGATCCTTAGTAGTTTCTTTTAATGGATCAAAGACTTAATTTCAAAGGATAAACATGAGCTCAATAGAGATTGATTGTTGGAAGCTTTGTGCTTATTATTAATGAATAAAAGACTTGAATTCAAAGGATAAACAAGAGCTCAATAGAGATTGATTGTTTGAAGCTTTGTGGATCCTTTTAGAGGATCAATAGACTTGATTTCAAAAGGATAAACAAGAGCTCAATAGAGATAGATTGGTGGAAGCTTTGTGGTTTCTTTAAAGTGTTAAAAGACTTGATTTGATAGAATAATCAAAGGGCCCAATAGAGATTGATTGTTGGAAGCTTTAGGGATCCTTTTAGAGGATCAAAAGACTTGATTTGAAAGGATTAACAAGAGCTCAATAGAGATTGATTGTTGGAAGCTTTGTGGTTTCCTTTTAATGGATCAAAAGACTTGATTTCAAAGTTAACAAGAGCTCAATTGAGATCTATTGTTGTAAGCTTTAGGGATCCTTTTAGAGGATCAAAGAGACTTGATTTCAAAGGATTAACAAAAGCTCAATAGAGATTTCTTGTAGGAAGCTTTGTGGTTTCTTTTAGTGGATCAAAGACTTGATTTCAAAGGATAAACATGGGCTCAATAGAGATTGATTGTTGGATGCTTTGTGCTTTCTTTTAGTGGATCAAAGACTTGATTTCAAAGGATAAACAAGAGCTCAATAGAGATTGATTTTGAAAG
>JACONP010000306.1:0-25681 GCA_016624345.1 Platycodon grandiflorus
TATAAAAGGAGGGAATTTAGCACAACTCTAAAAATATAGAGAATTTGGACTTGGACCATGAACAATGTATTTGTTCTTGAAAATTTAGAACAAGGAGTTATCGAAACATTAGTCCTGGTTCTATTTGTCATGTTCCACTCATTTATTGGTCCTACGCATTACCTCCTTTTATTTTGACCTTGTAACGTTGACATAATTTTTTTTTTCTTGAATTTTTTAAGCAATTATGATAAATATTAAATTACTTAACCAAACAAAACGAACGAAATTTAAAACACTAGAGAGAGAAAATAAAAACTAGAAAGTACAGTTAGTATATATATGGATGTAAAATAATATACACAGTATATACATATAAATTGGTTAGGCCTTGTTCTAATTAGTTTAACATTATTCAAATTTGAAACCGAACCAATCCACCAATTCTTCTATAACTTATGACCAAAATCAAACCGAAAGTACTAGTTCGATTCGGTTTATATTAGTTTGACTCTTTTAGTTTTTTTTTTTTTTTTTTGCATAGCCCTAATACGGACTACAATACCTCTAATAATTTAGTATACAATAACTTAACGTTATCTATTAATTAATAAATTTTCAAGAAACCAACTTCGTTTCATAGTAGATAATCTATATCTTTATTACTTATTTTATAACTAATAGTTTTATAAATGGTCTTTCTAACAAGTGTCCATTTGTATGAGTTAAAAAATTTATTAGTACATTAAAAATTATTTCTAATATGTTGGAGAGTGAGTGTTCGCAATGCAATAAAGTAATTTCCACCATAACTTATTTCCTTTAATAAAAATTTGGAATAAAATGATAATCTTACATATTAAGTTTTTCTCTCTCTCTTTTTTTTTTGGTTTAAAAAGGTTAGAAAGAATATTAAGTTCTTGACAAGCTCAAAATATGTAACATTCGCCTGTATTATCATTGCTATTTTAATTACGAGTATATGATTTAATAATTATTAAAATACCATCATTGCTATTTTAAAAAATAAATTAAGGTAAGAGCATTGCTATTAACACCACCATTTCCTCTTAATACACCCATTTACTTAATACACCCACCCCACTAATTTTACACCAACAAAATTTCTAAATACACCACCCAACATTTCCTATTTTACCCCTCTCACTTATCTCATTATTTCTTTCGATACACCCGCATATATCATCACTTTACACCTATTACTCGTACACCATTCAAACCCAATTTCAATTTCAAACATCTTCTACAGGTTGTTAACATCCTCGAAATAAACACAACACCAACAACACCATTGACAACCCGGCTTTGTGCAAGGAAGAAGGAAGCCAAGAAGAAGAACAAGAAGAAGAAGAAGAAGCTTCGCATTTATTTCCGCAGAGTAGAAGAGGACCAAATTCAAACAATGAAGAAAGCCCTAGGTATGAAATTCTTCTACTTTTTAAGTTCAAGCGATTTCAATTTGTATGTTTTTAATTTGTGTTATAAGTCCTAAGCGATCGAAGGAATGGGGCACAGTTCTTGAACAAAAATGGCATGGGTTGGTCCTCGGAACAGCGTGGTGTTGAGGGTAACTCCGGACACCGCGGTGATCATTCTAGGATCAATAAACCGCATGATGGTGTTCGTAAAGCCCGAACAAGCGGTCTTTGATGTGTTCCTTTGTATAGGCCAGAACAACTGCGGCGGTGTTCCCGGCTGTAACCGAACACCACTTGATGTTACGGACTCTTGCAGAACACTTACGAGGTGTTCTAGTGGTGCTTCGAGCGATGTGTGGATGATCTTCATACCTTCCCAATTTCTCTACATGTTATATTCTTGACCTGGCATATATATTGTGATTATTGCGGTAAATTAGCAAATGTCTCACGAAAGAAGACCCATTGCTTGAAGCGAAGAAAAGGCGTGAACAACACGCTGAGGGGATCCCAGCTACGTCTCACTTGGAACAACAACACTCTCACATACACATGACTATAGTTTTGAAAGAGATCTTTGGTTTTGGAGATAATAGAGAGGAAAATGTTGGAGATGTAGGAGAAGAAAATGTTAGGGAGGATTTGGCGGGGCAGAGACATATACTCATTTCTGGTGGTCTGTTAATCCATCTCTCTACTACGTATGAGTCGCGCGTATACGGTTGATATGGCGGGGAAGAAGAGAGCTTCCAGTGCAATAACCATCTTGAGAAATTAGTTCGATGGGTTGTCGCGAGATGTATGTCGCCTTTGTGGTTGGGCGTTGTCAGCGTCCGCGTTGTTTCGATTAAAGGCGAACCTCTTACTTTGAAGTTGACAAAGTATTGGTCGTGCATTTGTGGAGCGGCACCACGAGACCAATAGCTTCCATCTACCCTTTGGCGAAATGACAATCACATTGGATGATGTATTTTGCCTTCTTGGTCTTCGATCCGCGGGGACTCGGTTTTATCAAGGCGGAGTAGTACGGCATCTACTTTTGATGTTGGCGGTGGTTGGGAGTTTAAATCTGTTGAAGCCATAGAAGGAATCTTGCGGTCGAGGGATCATCTGTTAGGCTAGAGTGGCTTAGGGAGAGGTTTAGTGAAGATGCTATGTCGAGATGATCGAGAAAGCGCGCCTTCGGCTTCGTATTTATTGTACACCTAGGTTGTACAATTTTTCTTGATAAGAGTGGCACTTTCGGGTAAATACTTCTTACACGGTTCTTGGTTGAGCTTGATAGTGTTCATACATATGCGTGGGGAGCTTCGCTCTTGCTTATACGTATAGGCGGCTAGGGCTAGCGTCTAGGATTACAACCAAACAAATGGTTGGATATTCCGCGTTGTTGGAGGTAAGAAGTTCATATTTTTACTTATTTTCAATATGTTGTGTTAAATATTTATTAGATTATGAGGCTGATTATTGTGTCTTCTTATTGCATTTCACGTAGGCATGGATATATGAGCGATTCGGTGTTTAGGCCTCCACATGCGTGCGATGCGGTGAGGAAAATCCTCTTGCAAAGAGGTGGCTACCAAAGGGTGGACAAGGAACTTCTATCGAAAGATTAATGTCGGTGCGTGAGGTTCTTGACTCCATGAAACCCGTGAAGTGAGTATTAATCTGTTTTTTTATATCGTGAAAATCTAGTGTCAAATATACATGTTGTATTTTTTTTTTAAATTGAGTACGGTTATTTGGAAGCCATATAGAGGCGGTGAGACAACATTTTCCGTTCCACGATCTCGTATTACCACGTGGATGCATCTCGTGAAACACCATTGTGGAGCCATATCATCGATCGAGTCTTGAGCAGTTTGGATATGTCGGACAATTCCATCGTCCCTATTGCTCCGGTGTCCCGAAAGAAACCCTACGGCTGGCGATATGGGGGTACTTGTCAAGTACTTTGTACAATGGGATAGTCATGTGTTATCGGCGAGACTTGTCGAGCACGCGCCAGCGGGGCGATGTGACCCCATATCTTGAATGGTATTACACACATTCACATCCCATCGTTCAAGACCCGGCCGTCGGTCGCTACGTCAAACGCGGTGATCTTGCTCGTAGATGCTTGGGACATTGTCGGATCTGCGGGGTTTAATGCAGCCGATGGTGCAGCGATTGAGAGGAGACCGATCTATCTCCGGGGAAGAGTTTGAGTCGGTGATCCTCTGGCATATGATGCATTAGGAGGTCGGATGATGAGGACCACATCGGCGGGACCTTCCAGCACTGCGTCTAGTCGTAGGAGGAGAAGTGTTAGTTGAAGTTGACTATTGTATTATGTATTTCAATTTGGATATTGTTGTATTTAAAGGCGATGTTATTGTATTATGCACATTGGTAGTCATGTGTTACTATTATTTCTTTTGATGGTATGCATTTTGTATTAACTTCGGGAATTACTTATAAAATAAATGACATAAAAGCAAAATATTGATTTGACACAAATTGATTAACAATTTGATTTACAATACATGTTGATTTATAAAAGTAATGAACATAGTGATTTACAAGCGAAGCTAATCTAAAGAGATAGTCGCCGGCCGAAATAGCGGTTCCCACTGTGTCACTATACAAATTTAATTGGCCGCCCGATCCAATTTTTCGGCCCATTTGCACATTGAAGTCGGTATGTATTCCATTTATCTGCGGTGGTAATGGACTCCTCAGCAAGAACACCTACAAAATATACTACATATCAATATCATGGATATATATAACATAAATAACATCGGATAATATCCTTGATATGGTGTGTACTGAATATAATGATCATTATTCACAAATCCAATACATATCATCCGTGGATCACTTGGGATTGGGGTTCTTAAGGGCAAATCGTCATCGAATTTGTAAATCCAAACATTGGCCGTCGCGACCAAATGACCCATTTCGGCAAACAAACCGGTGTTCCTTAGGTCTTTGGCTCCTTGTAGTAGTCTAGAATCTGCAACACTTCTTCCGCGACCATGTTCAATGAACACATTGTTGTATAACTCTTGGTTGGTAGTCAACTCGTGAAGAAGTGCTCCTCTAATCCTACCCCACGATTCCTGTGAAGCCAAGTTGGTCCTACTGACACGGAATCCAATGACCATCACTTTTAACATTTTTGTCTCTACAATCCAATTGTGCAAATGGGATGGTAGTTGTTGGATAAAACCACTCGTAGTCGCGATTCGAGTCCTTTGGACAACCTAGCCAACAGATGATATATCAATCCATAAATATTTCGTTAGCGTATAACCAGGTTTTTCTATCTTAAAAAGGTTATAAAAAGAAAAATACTGTTTCTTCTTTGGCTTAAGTGCGAAGCGAGGGTAAGAGGTTGTTTAATGGACGGACCAACCTCGTATGCAATCTCTTCGCATGGTGAACGGCTATCTTATGGATTTGGACATACTCAAACTTACTCGGATCCGTTTGGTTGACTTGTCTTTTTAGTCTTCGACTTAGGGCGACCCGCAGTCAACACTTTTCGTTTTCAACGGGATGAGTAAGTGATGTCGTTGAGGTTGATTTATTTCGATCAATCTCTTTAAGATTAACAACCTCTCGGTCTCGGTGCTTGTTCCCACTTGGGCGATAGCTCAACAATTTCTTGTTTAAATCGGCTGCCCATTTCTTCGACAATTCCGAGCTCTTCTACCTTTGGAGGTATGATATCTAATTTTCTCCAAAAGCGTCAACCTTATCAAGTGGAATTGGCATGTCCGATCTCTTATATTCGTCAATCTCATGACCACAAGGCAGCCCGCATCTCTTTCTCGATACACCCCACGGCCAGGGTCTACACCATGTTCACCAATAGCGCTCAATTCATCATAGATCAAGTTCAATCCATGCATCGAAACCATCCTCGCAGCTCTCTAAATACAATTGATTTGTATTTATCTTTGGACAACATTTTGCTCTTCTCAAAAGTTGTTTGATTCTTTGTGTGAAGTCTCAAGGGTGTGAATTGCGCCAACAAGTCTCAAAGTTACCACGGCGAGCAAGTTGTCTTTTCAACAATGCATGTTGACTCTCCACTGAAATACAAGTTACAACCTTATTAAGTATATATCTAACAAAATATATAAAACAATCAAATATATGCGATATTAAAATGATAGATACCTATTTGTTGTGGTATTGTCAAAATGCATGGTATGTCCGTCCGAACACAAATCTTTCCTTGTATGGCATCAACCATTGCTCCATGACATATTTAACGGCTAGTGGATAATCTTTGAAGTCACCGAGTCTTTGTAGCAAGGCATCATAATTTGCGCAGATCTGCGAGAACCAACGTATTCCAATGCATAGAAAAACAATCCCATTTATCCTTCACACGGAATAATTTTTGCAATTTGCCAAAATATTCTTGTTAATGTGCCACCGACATAGGAAATGTCTCGAGTCGGGAAATGTTTTCGAATTGCATTCATTAGACCAAGTTCTACGTAAAGTAACAATCACGTGGGGTAGAGAGGTGGTCCATCAATCCTTTAAGGCTATGCGCCCGTATAGTTCTCTTCCTCGAACTCCAAATACGCGGCGGCAATATGAAATGTCATTTCGTGGGGTGACACCAACAATTTCCAACAAAGGTAACTTGCTGTTTGTCTTGTATGTACAATCCATAAATAGGACTCTCGGAAAACATCGCAATAAATCAACGCTCGTTGGGTGAGCGAAGAAAATATTCTTGACAGCGTCGGTCTTCTCACAAATAATGTGATGATATAAATATCCATGCTCATTCAACTTGAACATAAGGCTGCTGCATTTGAGATCGACCACGGCTCTGACTCTATTTTGCAACCGAGCATTGTAGATAGTCCTTATTGTGGACTTATTATCTACAAAATTTTCTTTTAACCCAAACAAAATGTCCTTGGGTTTACTATTTGTGTGAGACAAATTAATGACAAAGTCTTTCTCCTTGGTGATAATCGACCAACATATGAGTGGTCCTCCAATAGTCTGCGGTTGGATGATTGTGGACACCACATTGAACATCCAATGCCCAAGGTCCATCGGTGATATTTGTCTACCCCTCAACCGAAATGGACAACCACACTTCGTTCCGGTTTCTCTTTTCCTCATTGATTTGCTCACAACGTCCTTTTCCATGATAGCTTCTTGGTATTTACTTGAGAGAACTTTCCGGGCTTCTTGAATTCCTGTAATTCCCTACGTTCACATGCCAAAACTAACCGAGCTCTTTTTACCGACCCATTATCGGATCGATAATTACAATCACCATCCGTGTTCCTTTCGTCCACACGCACCAATCAAACAATGCATCACGAGATGTAAACATTTCATACGTCGTGAAAACATTGGTGTAATCCATAACGATATCTTGAACGGTTCAATCTCCTTAACAACCGCCAACACTACCCTCGATGAGACAATGTGTTTGAATCTGTTTACAACAAAACAAAAATTTCAACAAAACATAACCCGAAAAGTTTACGTTCGGTAGGAATTAAGGAACACCATAGTGGTGTTCGGGGGATCTTTGGAACAAATGGGTGGTGTTCGGGACAAGCTATAGAACACCATAGAGGTGTTCGGGAACCACCTAACGAACATCCACGTGGTGTTGGGCCTACCTCGAGAACATCACGGTGGTGTTGGCGTGCGATGGAACATATCAAGTATGTTCGGTGGGTGGTCACCGAACACCGGTGGTGTTCCATGGACGATCCCGAACACAAACTACGTCCCAGTATGTCCGAAATTTTAAAAAAAATGGATTGAAAACTTGAAAACGGTATAGAATACTTACATCAATGGTCTGCTTTACTTCTTTAGTATCCATGTCTAATTTTTGTTGCAATGTGGTTGCTTTACGTCGTTCGTGGGTAATGGGAGTTTGATATGAGATGGTAAGTTGAAGTTGTAGTTGAGTTTGGAAGTATGGATGTTGTGAGTTTGGCTTTGGATGCTAAACTGGGTTTGAAGTTCTTGAGTTTTTGAGTGTTTGGCTTGGTCTCTTTCCTGAGTTTGAAGTTTGAGTTCTCAGCGTAAAATACGTTATAGCCGCTTGTTATGGTGAAGGGTGTATTGATGAATTGGTTGGTGGTGTATTTAGAAGTTTAGGTGGTGGTGTTTTGGTGGTGTATTTAGAGGTTTGTGTGGTGTTTTAATATTTAGGGTGGTGTATTTAGTAAAAGAAGGGTATTTATGTCTAATAATATAATGGCATTTTTGTAATTAAATTGAGGGTGTATTAAGAGGATTGGGTGGTGTTAATAGCAATCCTCTTAAGGTAAATACTGAATTCACAAATATGCCCTTTCGTTAAGGCTCACGTGATGGAAGTCCGCGCGATTAGATTTAGCCCTTTTCTTTCCCAAGGCACTCTCTAAAAGAGCACACGACGTCGTTTTAGGCGTTGCGTTTTCTTGACAAAAAAGAAATTTAGAACCGAAAAAGGTTCCAAAAACCTCAATCAAATACTCCAGTCTCCAGCAGTCTCTCTCTCTCTCTCTCTCTCTCTCTCTCAAGAATCTTCGTTTCATTGATCTGAATCACTAAATCTGACCCCATGGCGAAGCAACACGCAAATTGGTCTCCTTACGACAACAATGGAGGGTAAACCCCTGATACTGATTAATTTCTCTCTTTATCTCTCCTGCCTTGTCTAGGTTTTACCGATGGGCTAACACTGTCTGTATGTGTTTGTTTTGCAGAACATGTGTTGCGATTGCGGGAGCCGATTACTGTGTGATTGCAGCCGATACTCGTATGTCAACTGGCTACAGTATTCTCACCCGCGATTACTCCAAAATCGCTCAACTGTACGCCCCCTAATTTTTTCTGCTCAATTCGTGCTATTTTATTCGATTATTTGTTGAATTGATTTGTTAGTAGAGTATTAGCTGGTTTTGTTCATCCTGAACTGTTATTTAGTCCACTTTTTCGATTAATCGTATTATTTCACAATTTGGTACTAGCTTAGGGCTAGAAAATAGTAATTCAAATTTGAATGAGATCCAATTTGCTATTTGAAAATTATTCAAGTAAAAATGAGGCTAATTGAATAAAGATGGAAAATGTAAGCACAAGAATGAGGTTAATTGAATGAAGATAGAATATTTATGTCATTCTGAAATCTTAGGTTGCCTTGCACGAAAGCAAACCGCCCCCGCCTGATCAAGTAGCACTTGCTTTGCAGGTAGGCCCACTTAGGTTAGGGGGGCATTGTCCCTCAGTTCTTACCAATCTCCAGTCTGTAATTGACATCTTCTTAGCTGCAAGTCGGTCGAATAAAAGCAATTACCTCTTCTGTCAATTTCTTATTCATTCAGGGCGCTCTGCTGGTGCTCCTTTTTCAAATCAAAGCAGAACCAGTCTGAACCTTAGGGAAGATAAGGGAAGACCACCTGAGCGAACTGACCTAAGGGACTTGACTTATCCGAACCGAAGGATAGCGGTTTAAAGCTAAGCCTATCACGAGCAGCCTCACTACTGGATCGGCGGGGAGGACCATCTCAAAGTATGGGGCAAAGGATCAAAGGCTTTAACTTTGTCTCCGGCTGTCTACCACTGGTTGGTTTTGAGAGCCGTGTGATGGGTGACTATCCTGCACGGTTCAGAGAGCACTTTGAGTTTGTGCTGGTGAATGGAAGTTTTGACTATCAAGCAAGAAAGAAGGGCCTTTTCCCACAGCACAGAGTCCACATTGACTTCATGGTATAAAGCGCACTTGTTCTAGATAAGTTTGTCCTGTCAGCTTCAGCCTGACCAGTTTGCCTCCTCCTTGGGATTGTGGATATAGTGGTTGGTGTCTATATACACACTTTGGAGTGAGCGATTTTCTCTCTTTCTTTCCTTTGGTGTGTGTATCAAGATGTAGATAGCCAGCCGGTGGAAAAACCAAGCAATTTGAGCATGATAGACCTAAAAGAATTACTTAAAAAGCTAGGGAATTCTACCTTTTGAAGGAGAATCATGGATCTTCCTTTGCTCATTCCACACTTAGAATCTGAGACTTTATCTATGCAATTTGAATAAGAGAATCTAACGGACTTGACGAGTAGGTCAATGATCTCATAGAGCTCTATCTATTCCTCTACAAGACTGAACTCTCTAGCTTGTGGCACTAACCAAATGTGAGCACTTGCCGGCCCCTACTTGAGAGAGTGCAGCGATAGTGCCCCGCGGTTCAGCACACGACGGAATGAAATTGGGTTTACAGCTTTTTTCCTTTCTAACTGGTTCTTGGCATGATCTTTCTTCGTGGAAAGCCCCATAATCAGTCTAGCTTGGTTAGTAGTTGAAATTCCCCTTTAGCTTCTACTCCCCTTTGGTGCTAGAATTTGAAAGAAGGGGTTCTTTCAATAATGATAGGCCTTCGCTTTCTTTTGTAGTTTAATCAACTAATTAAGTTCCCTTTCCGTTGGAGTGACTGAAGCACCATCATCCTCTTTCACCGAGCATTGAACCTTTTTATAAAAAAATACAGAGAGTTTATCCATACATAGCACGATAAGGATGGCCTTATTCAATGTCCAACTGCCCGAATCAAAACCTTTCTTTTCTTATGATTAGAGGGAAGGATCACTCCTAAATACAGCTGTTCTCTTATATACAATACAGACGCACCTTGGTACTTCCATCTGCTAATGTATTGGAGTTTTTTTTCCTTTAAAGCCCGGCCTTCCACACTCTACCCTTTGACTTTGAAGAGAAAATGAACTTACCACCGATCTTTAGCGTGCATTTTAGGTGATCTAAACTTGGGAAATTGATTGGTGAAAAAAGAGGCTGACGGCTGACATATCTACACCCTACTTTCGTTTCCAACTCTACTTTATGGTACCATTTGTCTTTCTCATACGCAAATTGCCCAACAAAGGCTTTCATCATGTAGCCCCGTAGTCAACTAAACCACCACCATCAACGATTGAAGAAAGGAGACAAAATAGAGAATCTTTGTGTGCTGGCCGACGATCTATTTTCCTGAGGAGAAGAACCAAATCAATCCAAAGACCTGCCTCTTCAATTCTCCACATTAAAAAATCTTATCTAGAAGAAGAGCCCGAGAAGCAGTGTTATCAATCCATCAATGGTACTGAAAGGTATATTTTAGCCCCTTTTTTTTGCCTTCTTGAGTCAAAATGCTTTTAGCCCAAATCCAAATATCAAATAGAGGAATTGAAAAACCTTGACAAGGCCCACTTGAGATGTACTTCCGCTAACGGCGCTTTCTTTATAAGAAGAAAAATGGACGTTTTCATTTCATAGGTATGCAATTGCTGCATCACTCAAAACAAAAGCTCTATGCTTCTTTGGCTTTGTAGAACATGTATGACCATGATGTCATTACTACTCCCCAACATAGAGAGTAAGGGATAGCAGTATCTCGGGGTTGGATAATCTATCAAATGCTGATTTAGTGTGGACGATATAGGTTGTTCAAGAAAAGAGACTCGTTGATTCCTTATAGTCATGGATTTCTCTTTCCTAAGGTGATAACTCTTGTTCCCTCCACTCTGAAATGCCAAGGTCCAGTCCAAGATCTTCGGCTTCAGATATCCAATTTTTGCTACTTCCAAGGCTTTAGACTATTGGTGATCATAACCATAATCGAATTCCTTCTCTTGTTTGACTTACTCATTCGATCGTTCGAACTGACCCCGCTGGGGAGTATCTAGTGGTGGAGTACCCATAAGTTTGGTCAATTTGGGGATGGGACTACAGTTTGTTAAGGATAAAAGAATATAACTAGTTAATTTGACATAAGTTTAAACCTAATTCAGTGAGAATTTCTGTGACCTGATTGTTTGTTATTAGAAATTGGAGTCCGCTTTACTCATTAATTAGGATTAAGGAATGTATACAAGCCCAGTTACGAGTTCTCTGGTTTCTCTCCATGGACATGCTCTTGAAGTTTTATTTGTTGGATGGCACATGTATATCCAGTCAATAAGTTTAAATGAAATGGTTTTTAAGCTGTTTCAGTTGCTGTCTGAACAGAAAAAAGAAAGTAGCTTCGTAACCGAAGGGGAAAAGTTTCTTTTACTGATGTTTAAAGTTATTTGACTTCAGTATGTCTTTTTGTACTTAGCAGATACATACCCTTTCCTTAGCTTGACTGTGCATGTACTGAAGCTCTTTGAAACAAAGCTTCCCTTTTTGTACTGAAATAGTATGTATTTTTGATTGTCTGACTGTTGATTTCTCAGAGCGGACAAATCTTTCATGGCCTCTTCTGGGTTCCAGGCAGACGTGAAAGCTTTACAAAAGGTCTTGGCTTCTAGGCACTTGGTAAGGTTCTTGCAGATTTTTCTTTTTATTGATTCTGTTACTTCTTTCCATACACTATAAGTGAATTGAAAGTTGGTACTTAGCTGATACTACTGTGATCTCAACTACTATTGTTTAGCTGTTTTGTTGACCAACAAGTAAACTTTTACTTAGCAGCAGCGGAATTTATGGTGGAAGGACCACAATATAGTATTGTTTGATGTTCCCTGAATTCCAGTACACGTATTTAGCAAAAGACTCTACTAAGATCACTAAATGTTTATCTGTTGGGGCATAGATCTTGATGACAAGAGGAGGATGATAAGATCACTAAATGTTTATCTGTTAGGTTTATATATTTCTCATCCTATGTACTTTCTGCTTGATATTCTGGAAGAGATCATATAAATTCCTTTTGGAATAAGGGACAATTTTCATATGGGAGGATTTATTTTGAGATTTTCATTAGGGGATAAGCAGAGGTCCAAGTGAAAATTCTCAATACTTTGATGCCCCCCGTATGCCACTCCACTTATCCATGTTATGTTGAACTCATTTCATGTGTCTGTACTCGTGGTTACTACGCCTTGCAAATAGCAAGATAGAGCTAATATCACGCCAAAGCAACATGTCTTGTAGCTGCAACTAATATCTATTCCTTAAAACTAGGGTGTGCAATGAACAGTCCTTTAGCTGACCTGCTGCGACAGTATGTTGCCATTTGTCCAGGACAGACCTTGGGACAACATTAAGGTTGTTCGTCTTGACTACTGGACTCATTCACCGGCTGCCCTTTCATTTCTTAAAGCTAAACCATAAGTCCATAACTATCACTGTGCTCCACTGACAGTGACAGGAAAATATGACGTCGATATGAAATTTACTAGTTACTAATAGCCTGTCGTTGAAAGCGAGGAACATTTGATGATGGAATATTCCTGTACAATCACATATCTTGATTAGTACCGTATTCCCTCTGTCCCGAAAGAAGAGTTGCATTTGACAAGTCAAACTTTTTAATATCTTACTTTTGAATCTCTATATTTTCTTTAAATTGCATTATAGTCATATATATTTTTGCATGATACTTTAGATAAACATCATGTTTTCAAAAAGAATGAACAAATAAAAGGATTTGATGCTTAAATTTTATAAATGTGACTCTTTTTTGGGATAAACCAGACAGGAAAGTGCGACTCTTTTTTTGGGACGGAGGGAGTAGTAATTGGGTAAAACAACAAGACTTGTGCAAACCACAAAGTAAACCCCTGGCCAATGGTCCAAAGATGAAAATCTTTGCAGTTGTTTTCTTCATAAACATAACATCAGTGGATAAGAATCTGAAAACACTTCACGCGTCTCGTGTAATTAAGGAGCTGGTGCAGCATCTAGATTATGGAAGTTCAAATGTATATAGAATAAGGGTATGCAAACAAGAACCATGCCAATGAAAAGGCAGAAGAGAACGGACTGGGAAGTGATACCAGCCCAAATGCCATGGTGAGTGCTCAAATAGAAACTTTATATGTGAACAAAAATATAGCAGATTCATTAACAATTATAATATCTTCTGACATCATGGTTACATAATTGAACTTTGTATTTTGTGGTTCCTTATAGTGAAACTGATGCTCTTTTAAAAATTCTTTGTGCTTTTTGTTTTACTGGGAACATAGATCTATCAGCATCAGCACAACAAGCAGATGAGCTGCCCTGCAATGGCTCAGCTTCTATCAAACACCCTCTACTACAAACGTTTCTTCCCATATTATGCATTCAATGTTTTAGGTGGCCTCGATAGTGAAGGTATTCTGTCATGTGCTTTTAGGTGCAGGGCTAGCCTTTCATTGGTACTAACACATTCTTTGAAATAATTAAGGAAAGGGTTGTGTCTTCACATATGATGCTGTTGGATCTTATGAGAGGGTTGGATACAGTGCTCAAGGTTCTGGTGCCACACTCATCACTCCATTTCTGGACAACCAGCTGAAATCCCCAAGCCCTCTTTTATTACCAGCAAAGGTCTGACCTCGACTTCAATATATATTTTTGTTTCATGTGTTTCATGAATCTTCTTTAGCTATTTATCTTCAATCTGTTCAAAGAAGGCCAATGAACTGTGCAGGATGCTGTTACTCCACTTTCAGAAACAGAAGCCATTGATTTGGTGAAGACGTGTTTTGTATCAGCAACTGAGAGAGATATCTACACTGTAAGTTTCTAGTTCTTTATATCACATCTTCAAATAAATGTAGATCCTAAGTTTTGGATAGAATGTACTCTTCATACGTAGAACAACCCCCTCTATACGTCCCTTGAAGCGAAGTGCGTTGACAGTTTTTCCTTCAACCACAATTATTCTATTTCCTGTTTCATTTACCCCTCTCTCTCGCTCTCTCACACACACACTTACCTCTCTCTCTCTCTCTCTCTCTCTCTCTCTCTCTCTCATTGACCTCCCTCTCTCTCTTTCTCTCTCTGCCAACATGAAAGATCTGTTCTCCAATTATTTATGGGAAAAACTGACCCGCTTTTGTAAGGCAGTGGTGCTTGAAGCTATAAAACTCGTTTCCTCCTTGATTTGAAGAAATATCATTGTTACATCTTGAACTAGGCATTTCATCTATTTTTTTTTTTTTTTACTGAGATCATCTCTATGTTCCTGCAGGGAGACAAGCTTGAAATAGTAATCTTAACTGCTGATGGTAGTCGTCGTGATTATGTGGACCTCCGTAAAGATTAGTCCTTCCCATCCCTGCTGTTGTTAATCCTATTAAGGTTTTCGGATCCTGGGGGACTTGTGTGGATGCATTCCCTTCTTTCATCGCTTGACTTATCAGTCCCTTTCGTGCATCGAGCTTAAACGTTCTTTCTTGCTAATGCAATTGTTGCAATTATGATTCTGTACTGTATGTCTCTCAATCACTTGCTTGGATCATGGCTCCTTTTTTTCCGTTCTGACTATTTAATGTAAGGTTTAAATTTAAAACACGCTTAATATTGAGATATTGGGTCTGAATTCCATTATGCATAAATTCGTGTTACTTCCACTACCATTTGCAGCATGAGTTCAGGTCAGTTATATATACAAAAGAAACTACGGAACTAAGTTGAGTGCTACTCCCTCCGTTCCTAAATTATTGTGTTTTTTTTTCATTTTTTGTCCGTCTTAATTGTCTTTGTATGAAAATTTTTCTTTTTAGTTATTTTTACTTTTTTCCTTACTTTAATTATAGGTTATATACACATCGGTATTAAAGAAAATTACATATTATACCAATATTAATAATTAAGTTAATTATTTTTTTCTTAATTTGTATGTCGAGTCAAACAAGACAATAATTAAGGGACAGTGGAGAACTATTTAAGGAAACATATGAAAAAAGAACATATTGTAGCTGATTCAACCATACATTTAATCTATTTCGTTTCCCTATACCGAGCTCGAACTAATAACTGTTAATGGTATAACGTCGGGAATACGTGGACCTCAATAATCGTTGTTTTTAGTTAGGCTCGGCTTGAAGGTGGAACTGACATACTCAAACTTTCAAGCTCTATATTGTCAGAGTATATAAGTCAAACTTTCAAGCTCCATATTGCCTCGAAGTGTGTGGCAAAAACTAACTCAATTGAGATTAGTTTTTCAGGAAATAAGTTGTCTTTGCAAAGTTGAATGAAAAGCTATTTGACATCATTGACCATATCACACGAGCCTTTTTGACAACCTTGAGTATTTTGCAAGTTGACATAATCTTTATGAGCCTATTTCGAGTTAAACTTAATAAAACCTCAACCTTGAGAGTATTTTGCATGTTGACATAAGCTTTACGAACCTATTTCGAGTTAAAGCTTGGTAAAAGCATATGGCCGTCAACCTTGAGAGTATTTTGTAAGTTGTTATAAACTCTACGAGCCTATTTCGAGTTAAGCTTGACAAAAGCATATGGCTCACAAACAATTCGAAAGGAACCCAACATGTTCATATTTAGATTGTTACAAAAATTGAGCCTAATTTTGTATTTGTATTTGAATTTGAATTTGAATTTGTCCATATTTAGAGTAGAGAGCCGTGCTTTTAGGACATCTTTTTTAATATAATAATAAGCAGTGCCTCATGAAATTAAGTTGTTGAAAATATCCAATGTTAGATTATAATTGCAACAATTCCATTATCAATAAAAGGAATCTAAGAATTATTCTCTTCCTTTTAGACAAAGAGTCTACTATTTTATTTTGGGATAATACGCTTTCAAACATTATGCCTGCAATATTTTTTTAATTTTCAACTTTACCCTCCACATCGCTCAAATAATCAATTAATGATTCTTTTTCTCCCAATTCCAGGCATCTTATATGGAAGCTTACACCAAGTTTGATAAATCTACAACTTCATCCCCTCTTAAAATTATTGCCCATTTTGATGAAAATATAGTTTAGCTTAGAAATCAAATTGTGTGAATCAGTTTAGCCAAAAATCTTAAAACTGATACCCAAATAGAACATATAATGTTTCACTTTGGACTTCTGTGGACCAAGTGCCCAGCCAACTTCAGCAAATACCAGTTAACTAATGCTTGCCTATAATTGCAAAACTCACAAATCTTTAAACAAAGTTGCACAAATCCATGCTCATACACCCTGACCTTGACCTTTTCTTGATCAAGTCTCACAAAATTTTAGCTACACGTTAGTTTCGCTTAGGGGGTTTCAGCTCTTTGTCTAGAATCGAGCTATCCATCCTAAGTTCTAACACATCATTATAGTAATGTTTCTTTTTTCCCCACACAAACCCTTCCAATCTTCATTTTTGAGAAGGATGATCCAACAAATGTTGTGCGAAACGTGAACCTTTGGTATGTAATGTTAGAAGGCACAGCAATTGAAATGGTCAGCCGGTGTTAGTACAAGTACAAGATATTCCCATGTTAGTCCGATCACAATTTTATTTATCACAACTCTAATATAGATTTGAGTATATTTAAAAAAAAAAATATATATATATATATATATATATATATGAATTAAGAACACTTTTTGAGATATTTGAGGAGCATCTATTTGGTATTTAAACATCCTTGAAAGATTTGATAATGCTGGCCTACAAGAAGCTATAGGCAATGGCCAATGTTGAACTCCAAAATTGTAACCAGCCTGGATTATTAATAGTGTGAATTACAGGCCGGTCCCTTTTTAAACATTTGTAATCGTTCCAGTTCAATCATCTTTTTTTAAAACCCGAAAAAGGTATTTTTGGAGCGAACCGACGATTATGCCATTAATGAAAGAAAAATACGCGCGCATCAGTAACCCAAGACATCGCGATGAGTAATCCAAGGCATCGCGTGAGTTAATCATCGTGATGAGCAACCAAGGCATCGCGATGAGCAACCAAGGCATTTGAATTTCAGAGGGACTTGATTTTTCAAGGCATCGCGATGAGCAATACAGGCACCGCAATGAGCAACCAAGGCATCGCGATGAGCAACACAGGCATCGCGATGAGCAACACAGGCATCGCGATGAGTAATCAAGACATCGCGATGAGCAAACCAAGGCATCACGATGAGCAATCAAGGCGCCGTTTGAATTTCAACTGCTGGAGGGGACTTGATTTTCGATCCCCGTTGCGTTGCCCAACATACTGCGATTGGTGAATTAAAACTCAAATCATTGATTAAAGTCTCAAAATCAGTCCAAGAACATCTCACTCTGTTTTTGGACAACACACTGCCAAGCTCGATTTGAATCTCGAAAATAGTATTTTTTGGTAGAAAAATTGTGCACAAATATAATACTAAATTAGGATAACTATATGAGATTTATTTTAAACAAATTCGAAGTTTAAAGCATATATTAAAGTGGTCAAAACAGCCCAAGAATAAGGAAAAACGGGATGAACTCAGAAAATTTGAATTTGATAAAATTGTGATCAAATTCGTGTTCTAGGCATGAAAATTGATCCCCAAATATGAGAGAAAACTATATTAACAACATGAAATCGTTTACAAGTTTTCAGTTTCTTTGATGTAACTAAATGTTTTTTATGTTTGTGTGTGTGTGTGTGTGTGTGTTTTTTTTAACGAATCTATAAAATAAAAGAGTGTTCATGTTGCATAGGAACATTTTAGGAAAAAAATTATCAAAATGCCTTTTTCCGGTTAAGAAAAAAAAGGGTGAACTTTAGGGGTTAAATTTTTTGAAAAGGCAATTTCCTGTTATTAATAGAGCCGGCAAAATTAGCCCGGTCAATGGGGCAGTCGGCCGATGTTTCAGGGCTAAAGTTTAATTTTAGGCCCAAAAATGCGGGCCTTTTGGCTCGATCCAAGAGGCCGACCGGTTCAATTGGGCTTGCATCAAAAAAGCTCGGGGCTTTTGGGCTAGGCCTGGCCCGCACTATTTTATTATTATTTATTTATTTTCACTCAAAAAATAATTCTAACTTCTTAAATAATTAAAGCAATAATTAATGATCATTCTATTTTAAAGCTAACTAAAATAATCCAGTTTGCTTTATTGTTTGATATTATGATTTATACATGCTGTAATGCAATCTCAAACATTGAAACAATATGTTTCAATTTGATTATTGCTTTATTGTTTAATTATTGCTTTAACTGACCAATAAAGTTAACTTCTTAAATAATTAAAGCCCCGGACAATTCTAGTATCATATTTATTTTCATTTTAATTAATGTTTGATACGGTGATTGCATTATTTTACCTTTAGTAGTTAGCAGTTAGGATAAACAATAAATCATAGTATTACTTTTGTTTAGTAAGTAACTTAGAATTTAATTTGGCAATAGACATAACTATTGTTCCTTTTAATTTATTTATTTTTTCAACAAGGGCTTTTTGGCCCGATGGGCTTTGATGGGTTGAACTGGGCTTTACTTTTCTTCAGCCCTAGTAAAATTGGGGTCGGCTCGATATTAAGTGTTGGTCCGATGAACTTGCACTGGGCCAGCCCAGCCCAGTCCATTGCCAGCTCTAGTTATTAATAGTAACCTAACAAACATAACTACATTCATTCATGTCCTACTATATTTTGGTTTCAATTTTGTTTTTGCTATTTCATAAGCTAGGACATTGTTGTCCCTAAACTTCTTTACAAACACCCACTTTGAAACAACGGCAATTAATCAAGAAATTAATCTGGACACTTTCCTTGAGTAATTCCCACAAAGATAAAGTCTTGACAGCTAGGGTTCTTCATGTAAAGCGTAGGAAGAAGAAGAAAATTATTATTATTGATAAAACTGTCTTAAAAACTCATAATAGGGGATTACAATCTCAACCCTAGACGGAAAAGAAAGTGCAAAATAAAGAAAGTTGAAAAATAAGGAAACATAACGGAAAATATTAAAACATGGATGGCAAGGCCTAAACGAGGTCATATGGCCGTACGAGGGTCGTGTCCACAGGCCATGGTTCCTGTAGAACATGCTGTTTCGGACCAACCGTGATAGTTTCCTCACTATCTGACAATGTTTTTTATTTACCGTAATGACAATTGGACCCCTGGTGCAAGTGCTAAACTTTTGATTTCTACCGATGCCAAAGGTTCAAAACTGACACTTCGCAGCCCCTCCTTCCAGATTAGTTACCAAACCTCTTAGAGGCTTCCAACTTGGCTAGAAATGCATTAGCTACCTGTTCAGTTAGTCGACCATTAATCTACTCTATTAGCATTCATCAACTCTAGATGCGTTCCTCGTGCAACACATCTTTGTTCTGATGTACTATGTGGGTTGCATTGCATGTCAATGATCGTCGAGAATAAACCAATTTAAGTCATGAACTCGTTGTTATGGACTCATAATTCTTTTCTTTGCTAAGATTCAAATATCAGGGGCTACCCCTACCAGATAATTAGTCTTGATGGAATATCAAGGTACAGAAACTGTGTTACATCATTTGATATAGTTTAACTATTAAGCATTTAAAACATCTTGCTAGGTGAAACTAGAATGTTTAGTAAGCCCAACAACCCATGGCTTAAAGGCCTCCAAATTGAGTTGTGAAGCAAGATGTCTCGCTACAAGCCTAATTTCAATTGTGATGGAAGTCAATGCAGATGGTAATGCTTGTCGGAAGAAGCCAACCTAACAAGTGAGTGAATATAATGTCTCTGTCCACCCCTCCTCTTTGAATGAAATACGATGTCTGCAAACAAAACTTCTCAGAAGTTATCCTCTGAAGCCCATCCCTTCTTCTCCAATGCTAGCCGTAATGCCTGATACAGAATGGCAAAACTAGTTACTTGCCAACAACTAATTTTGCATTTGCTGAATAGCAAAACATGGTAAAGAGTGGACTTTACCTTGATTCTTTTTCTATTCGCGTCAAAATCAAAGTTGCCTAAGCGAGATGCTGATCGGTACTCTACAAGGGATTTCTTACCCGGTGGGAACCAAAACTCGACATCATCAACAAACTGACAAAGAGCACATCATTACAGCTAATTCAGCACCATCGTTAATGTCACCAAACCAAAATAAAAGCCAGAGTACAATGTTTATTGAATTTACCCCCAAAATAGGGCTTTCATATTCCACGTGTAAATAATCATCTTTCTTCTCGACTATTCGTGGCGTAAACTTGTCTGGTTTTGTAGATTTTATCTGCAATACGAGAGAATTGAACTTTACTTCAACCATATTGTTTCAGACACAGGAAAAATAGAAAACTGAACTGTTTGGTTCCGAGGGTAAGGAAACTTGTGGAGCCAAACTAAAGATGGGCCTATTTGTTTTAAATTGTATCTTAATAAACTTCCTACCACTTGAAGAAGCTCCTCCATAGCCACTTGTTGGCTTACAGGTTGCTTAGTTCCTCGACCTTGTTCAGGGTTGTAGTTCCTGTAGAAGAATACACAACTACTCATTTCGTGCTGCTAACCTTTCTCGTTTACTGTTGAGTAAATTTCCACTGCTGCTTAACTAAGTTTAATGGGATTTGGGTCTCATGGGAATAATCTAACCCTCTGGAGGCATGAGTTGACGCTGATTTCAGAGAACAAAAATGAGCCTAAAACGAATATTGACCATTCTCATTTTTCATTGTGTGTGGGTTGGGGGAGGGAAGGTAGGAAAAGGATGTTCCTTTCTTGCTTGTTTTCCTTTTTTGAAATGAATGTTTAAGTGTGTTAGTAGTGCACTTCTTTAAAACAAGGTAGACAATAAAAAAAAGTAGGTCTGCGGTTCTCATGTCTTTCAAGAGAAGTCTGTTACACTATCCAAGAATTAGTTGCATATTCTTCTATCAAAACGTAACACTGCCATTACCAAAACTAGTAAAGGAAAAGCAACACAAGCGAGTGCTCACCATCATATGAGCTTGTCCATTTTGAACGTGAAATGCATGAGCATAGATGATCATGTCCGTATTCACCTTAAGAATGTTAATGATCCAAGACAGGTTGCTTGACTGGTGAAGTATATTACTCAAGTTTGAACAAGATAATAAACAAGCCAAGGTCGGTTTGATACGATTTAAGCTAAGTAAATACCAAAAATATACTCACTCCGTCCCAAGAAATTCCTACTTTCCATTTAAAATTGTCCCCAAAATGTAGTTGCATTTCCAAATTTAAGTTTTAACTTATTATTATTTTTTCAATTTCTTTCTTTCTTTTTGCAAACATCATATTTCTAATGTTTCGTATAAATACACTATATAGTTTTTTGTGCAATTTGAACAAAAGATACAGAAGTAGAGATACCATTTTAAAAAGTTCGACTTTTCAAATGTGACTCGATGTATTAAGTAAAAATATTTTTCATACATAAGGTTAAATGGATTGAGCTCCACTCATATAGGAAAAGAATACAGGCAACACAAACATGGTATGTTGGCTAGAGAGCTTGTCTAAAACTTAAACAGTTAAGGCTTGACATATCAAATATGGACCAAATTTCAGCCCAAAAAGCACATAGATGTACCATGTGCCCTTAAGCAATGTCATCACAAAGGTGCACAACAAGTGACTCCTACTAATTTGTCAGTCATGATAAACAAATTTATTCAAGCAATTTGACAATTAGTTAGAACTAAAATATCATACCAAGGTGGTGCATAGTGGACGGGATCACTGATACTCTCAGAAGTTGAAATACAATTTTTTGTGGCAGGACACAATGCTAGAGCAGGAGAATTCTTCTGCACTCCAAGATATTCAGGTTTAGTTCCGCTGCATCACAAACATTAAATCACAAATTTGCTATACAATTCTTGTCTTGGTTAGTGCAGTGTTTGGGAGGACTGAATACAAGCCTCATAAAAATTACTAAAGCTCCGATGGTTCAGAGTTCAAAGAACTCAAGTTCCAATTCTAAGGGATACGGATTCCGTGCTCTTGTATGTAGCATAAGGTAAACCATAAAAGGTGGTTAAACTGTGTTTGGTAATGTGAAATTCAGTAACTCAAATTGAAATAGGAGCTTTTGTAGGCACAATCCAATATGTTCTCAAAGGTTCGGCATAAATTTGACCATTGGCTTCCAATACTATAGAGTACTAATCTATTTATCCATCTGGGAGTATTAATTATTGCTTTAAAGTCATGTATATAAATATATATATATATATATATATATATATATATATATATATATATATTAGCCTATCTTATGATCACACCGTGTATCCTCTCATGAACTGCAAACTTTTTTAGTGTCGAATATAACAAGTAACTCCGTCTCAAATTTTTATTTAAAAAACAATCCAATTAATTTTGAAAAGTCAAAATAAGACTGTACAAAAGTTTCGAACACAAGATGCGAAATTCATAATGACAAAAAGACTGTAGTAATTAAAAAGAAAGGAAAGCACCTGAAGCTAAAGATGGCACCAAGCACTGCAATTTCGCTGCTCCTCAGTATTACTTCCCTTCATATATATATATATATTCATTCCAAAGTACATTAAATTGATAAATTTACACACACACACACACACACACACATATATATATATATATACGCAGAGAGAGAAAGAGAGAGAGAGAGTTGAAACCTTCGAGTGACTTGATTAGTGGATTTGTTCTGCTGCGGCTGTTGCTGTTGCTGCTGAGAGACAATGGTGAGGGAACGGGGAGAGGTGTTGAGCCTTAGTTTGTGATTGTTGGAGTAAGAATTGTAGGAAGAAGTTGGTGAAGAGGCCGCCATTGAAGCCATTGACGCCATTGGTGGAATCTCCGAATTCCTCTCACTCTCTCTCTCCTTCAATCAATCAATCTCTCTCTCTCTCTCTCTCTTGTCGAATGGATCCATTTGTGTATTTGATATCATGGAGTCCACTTACTTTAGTGGTTAATTTACATTTCTCTCCTCCTAAATCTAATTGTGTTTCTTTTCTTGTTTTGTTCGACGATTGTTACCGGTTAAAGCCTCGCTTCCCCTGTTGGTCCCAGTTACGAATTTCAAGTAATGATTTTTAGTGAGATTTAGTAGATTTAGAATATATATATATATATAAAAAAAAAGTAGTTTAAATACATAGGTCAAGGAGGTCGAGTAAATTGAAATTCTATTGAAATCTTAATTTAAATAATGTATTGTATTCGTTCAAATCAAAAATTGAAAAGTATTTCTGTAGATCTCAATTGTAAATGTTAATACACTTTATTTTCTCATCCAATTTTTGAAGAATCATTTTTTTTTTTTGGTGTTCCACGATTACGTTGGGTTTGACCTAACGCTGATCAAAGGAATTTGAACCTAGAATCAAACACAGAACATTCCGTCAAATAGATCACTCTACACACAAATTTGGCGATTAATCAAGCCACTGAACCAACGTAATAGATTTAAAGAACTAATTTATATCGAAACTAGCTCATTGATATTTATGACTCATTTTTAATTAAATCCACTTTGCGTATGCTGACATGATAATTGATACAAGTTATCGAACCCTTGATGTATTACTTAGAAGGATTAAGGGTTGTTTTATCAATTAATGTAGATAAATGTATTACGTGTCACTATAAGCAAATATTGTACTCAACAAAATTATACGTACATATCTAACCAACAAAAAAAAAAAAAACTAAAGCCATTAGAATCACAATTTTAACTTAGATTTCGTCTGGTGTAGCATTTTTAAAACGAAGCATTTTTAAAAGCACAGATTGTTTAAAAAGCTAATTTTTTTAAATTACAGCTTTTTCTTTATAAACCCGTTTAGGATATTAAAATTTGCATTTTGGGAAAAAAAAAACTTAAAATTTAAGCATTAAAAAACGCATATTTTCCTACCGCAACATTGAAACGCTCAGTGAAAAATAAGCCGCGTATTGGCCCTTCCGTCCAAAATACAAATGAAGGGTAAATATGACATTGTTCTATTAAATCTTTAATTTCTATTTTAGAAAAGAATTCATACTTTATAAAGTACTACAATTGTAGTTTTCCATGGCAGATTTTGAGTTACATAAGAAGGCTAAAGGGAGAGTTTTAGCACACTATAAATCCGATTTTTTCTATAAGAAGTCATGGGAGCAAAAGAGTAAAGACAAGTAAATTTGTTATTCCTTAAAAGTTTTTACTTAAAAAATTGATCTAGCTAAATTGGGCTCATGAATTAAAAATTTCATTATTTGATTCAATATCAGGTGGTGATCTATGTTATATGTGCATTAATTCATCTTTTTAGACTGATCAAAGATCGCTCCTTCATGTCGTGATAGGACTCTTAAGCATTTTATAGAAAATAAATTTATAGCCGACCGGACTAACAATAGAAATTTTGTATTCAACTTTCAATTTAGTGACTTGGTTTTGTAGTTATAGATTTTTACTCTTTGGTCCTACCAATTTTCTCTCGACTCTCTTACTCTTTTTCTAATAATTATGAATTAAAAAAGCTTTAAAATAAGTCTCTATTGTTAAGCCAAACACATCCTAAGATAAAATTATTTAGGGTGTGTTTGACAAAGGAGTTTTGAAGTTGATTTTTATAGCTCAATTGGTATTCATGTTCCATGCCTTATGACTATACTTTGGTGTGGGTAAGCCAGTTCAACAGCTAAAAGTTCAAGACAGTGACCTATATGGTGGATGGCGAGAAGACAAACTTCACTACCATGAAGTGAAAGATTCTCAGAACCACGATTCGATTCAAAAAAGGACTATCTATGCGTCATCAGGTTTTGAATATTGGTTGAACCAAAATCAAAATCAAAATCAAAATCAAAATCCTAAGACCATGTTTGGATAAAAGACCTTCAAAACCCCTTAATCGGGTGGTGAAAGTGAAATGGAAGAACTAGCTAACGAAGTACCAAAAGGAACTTTTCTTGTAATTGAGACCCACTACTTTGCAGAAATTGCTAAGTCTCCGAGACATTGACTAGTTTGACCAAAGAGCCACCTAGTTAAATTCCGGGCGGGAAGAAACGTCATACTCTTCCTCTCTCCATTACAAAGCTTCCCCAAGAATTCTCTCTCTCTCTCTTCCTGCTCCAACAATGGCTCGAAACAAGGTAAACTTTCTCAATTTATACTTGTCGATTATTTTATTGCTGGCTAATTCATGTATTTCTGCTCGTAGTTCTTTAATAATCCAACAATCAGTCACCTCTGTGTTCAAAATATAGTTTTATTGTAAACATGGAGTAACTGAATTTACGACCCTAATTTGTTCCTTAGGGCAAAAAGAAGTCAAATGGTCCACCAATATGGTGGCGTTTTCGGAAAATTTGCAGTAAGAATGTTTATCAACCTAGGGTAAATTAATTTCTTATTTTTTTCTGGTTTAGATAAGATGTTTTCTGTTATAATTACTCCTCATGATTTTTCAAAGTCAATTTCACTATTTTTTGAACTTGGATTCGATATAAGTTCACTTATTTTCTTAAAACTGTAAAACCTGCAGTTTGTAGTACTCCCTCTCCCTCAATCTCTAAATAGGGTGTCATTTCTTTAAAAGAAAAAGGCCAAATGCCTTTTTGCACCATCGTC
>JACONP010000307.1:0-11581 GCA_016624345.1 Platycodon grandiflorus
GACTGTTGCATGTGTAATGTAGTTATTATTGCAATCAGTAAATAGTATATAGTATCAATACAAATTTTTCTTAAATTACCTCTCTTGTTGCCTTTCATTACATTCTATTGTTCTGCAAGTTCTTGAGAGTTTTCAAACTCTTCTTCATTTGTTTGTGTTGGTGGTTTAATGTGAGTAGTGCGGATGGTGGTATGGTGCTCATACGGTCATTGAATTTTTACGAACTTCGGCCTATAATAATAAAATAATTAGAACTTTCTTTCCACAATAAAATAATTAAATTCAAATAATTTTTATGCACCAATTGACTAAAAAACTTTTACATTTTGAAAAGTCCTTCATCTCTTCAAATCTCCATCAATTATCACTTTACTCACAAAAATGTGTCTCGAATCCACATCTCTAAACTTCTTTGCTCATTTGTAGAATAATGGTTTGGTTGTCATTAGTGGTTGCCAAGTGGTTCATTAAGTTGTCGACAAACTCCCGTACATGGCAATGTTTGCATTTGCATTGTAGTTATAGATTAGTAAATGCATTTTTAAAATTATTAATTAATTAGTTGGGTGGTACTATAATAAATAATATTATTACCATTCATCTTCCAACACCACATCCATCATTTGGTACATTGGATCCATTCCTTGATTTGGGGTTCTTCTAGATATTTTCAATTACACGTGAAGCGGGGAAAGGGTATTATAATGAGAAAGATAACATTTGAAAATATTGTAGTTTAATTTCTTACCAATTAGGAGACTAAGTGGACTTCATGTGACATTTGAAAATATTTGGCTTGAAATAAAAGATTTCAAGAGGGGTAATTTTCATCAAAAACTTCGTGTAGTTGTTTTGGGCGAGAAATATGAGCTTGTATTTCCGGTGGTTGTTTTGTACCTCATCCGTTGTCATGTATAAAAATCCCTTACTGACATATAAATGGTTTTCTTTGAATTTCTTTGAACTTTTGGATATCTTTGTTGTTTTTATACTTAGAATTTTTCTCCACTGTATCAAATAACAAGCGAAATGTAAGCGAGTAGTTATAGTTATAAATAACAATATATTTCAAAAAGGGAAGAAATTATCTAAACATAATTTTACACTCTTTTTGTCGGAATATACATTCCAAACTAAAATAGTGGAATTATCTCCAAACATTGGAATCTTTGTAAATGTGGATGAGTCTCATTTTCAACATCCATTCTCTCTTTGTAGGGTTGATTTCTCGGATTAAACTAAAAAGGTGGCATGCTTGGTGGAAAGTCTGTGAAGATAGTGATGAAAATTTGTGAAGAAGAAAGTTGATGAAAAATTTGTGAAGATAAACTATTTATATATGAGTGAATGGTTCGGTTTGTAATTAGTGGATGGTTTGAGTTTGTTGGTATTGTTGAAAGCGGTGTGCTCCCATAATAAAACAATGTGAGACACGATTAGTAGTTGAGTATTTTATTTATTGTTTTCTTGTACAATATAGTGGCGAAATTACTATTTATGGCTTTGCACACATGGCTTGCTCTTTCTGTTTTAGAAACTTTTTCCTCTTTATATATATATAGATAAAAATTTAATATATTTCATCTTTTTCAATATCATATACGTAATTTTTAATACTCAATTTATTTTTAAATTATTATTTTGTTTAATCCAATATATGAATTTAAAAAAAATAATTAACTTTATTATTAATATTGAAATAACGTATAATTTTTTTTATTGTTCATGTGTATGTGATTTATAATTAAAGTAAGAGAAAAAATAAAGATAAAATAATAAAAATGATGTTCTAAAAAAAAATTTCAAACAAGATAATTATTTTGAAACGAATAAAAAAAAAGAATAACAATAATTTAGGGATGGAGGGAGTACTTTGTTTATATTACAATTTACGTATATTTTGATTTTAAAAAACTAAAACCTATACGTATTATAGAGATTTAGTTTTTAAACTTTCAAAATAAAGATGGATAAAACATTTTCAATCACTATACTTTACTTACGTTTCAATTTAACTATTGCACTTTTTTTTTTTTTTTCTATCCAAAAGACCATCACCCTTTTATTCTCGCTTTCAATCTAAAATCTAACCATTCTCGGTATCCCCATCAAACTAGATCTATACACACAAATTTTGTGCCGTTCACAAAGGACAAGAAATAAATGAACAAAATGTGATTTTTATTATATCAGATAATGAGTTACAATTCTATTATCTATCTTGATTGCGATACAAAATCTCGATTCAATCTCTTTTAAGGGTTAGATTTAATGGAAAAATAAATGGGCTTGATCTCAAATTCAAATGGTGGAATCTTTGAGAGAGTCTTGGGCGAGGGGGTGGGCGACTTAATCTCGAGCAAGGTTTGGAGAACTCCTAAATCACTTTGGTTGCGCGATCTCGAACAAAGCTTGGGAAGATGACAATGAAGAATGACCACGACTTCTTAATCATGTGTTTGATGTTCTTGAATTGAAGTGCTTGGATTGTAGAGGACTTGAGGTCGAGTTTCGGTAGAACCTTAGTTGGTTCTTGTAGAGGATTTTGTGTGTTTTGTCATCTCTAACGACCTCTATTTGTAGGCTGCGGGTTAGAGTTTATGTGGAAATCCTTTGATTTATTGTCAATCAAGGGTTGTGATTTTCTTGATTTTAGGAATGTTCGTCCCCTTGATTTTCTTAATTAAAGAGATCTTTATTTCTCAATAATTAAAAAATAATCTAAATTTATTATTTTTTATTTCTAGTAAGAACTAAGAAGGAATGGGGATCCTAATAATTTTAATGTGAGCCAACTTAGGCTTGCAATTATTTAGTATAATTAAAAGAATAGCGCATTAATAAATAGGTTAGTTCAATGAAAAAGAAAGTGAAAATAAAAAAAAAAATCCAAAAACTACAAAAAGAATCACGTATGCGAATAGGCGCTCAGTTTTAGACATTTTAAAATGGAATGAGGACAATTATTTTAGGACGGTGTAGTAAAAAGGACATTTTTACTCTCTTTTTCTTTTTTTTTTTCCCCTACCCATGTCTCACTCACAAACATAGTATGATCTTAAAATAAACAAATATGAGTAATGCTATAGGTAATTAAAAAATATTAAATTTTTTTGATTAAATAATGTGTCACCTGATGTGATAGTGATGTGGTACAAAAAAATAAAATTAAAAAATTAAAATTAATGTATCATATCAACATCAGGCGACATATCATTTAATACAAAAAATTTAATACTCTTTAAATACTCATAGCATTACTCAACAAATATTTGTTAAAGAAGCACAAGTCACCATGGGCCATCATCCCTCGTTCGATCCATCGTCAATCAGTTATTTGTCTAGATAGTGGTTTCATTCAAACTTTGTGTTCCACGTCGAATTTAGGGTTTGTTTAACTTGTTTAGGAATATGTTATCCATTTGGAGTACGTATTCCCTCTGTTTCAGGCAAATAGTCTACTATATTATTTTAGAAATTTTCACTTAAAGAATTCACTTTAAAAAAATTTCCTTACAATCTTCATAAACCTTCACACTTTACCCTCCACATATATTATAACATCTTGGTTATGCACAAATATTTTTTGTAATTATGACCAACTCCAATATTATGTATATATCCCTTAATTATTAGACTTTTTAAATGTGGACTTCTTTGGGTAAAACGGAAGGAGTATAAATAATCTCTTTATTGTGAAGTGGTAGGAGTTAAGTGCGGTTTTGTTATACACTTTCTGAATTTCTGTCCTGTTTTGAATTTTTAAAGTTACATTAATTATTTTTCAAATAAAATTTGACGTATATATTTTTTTTCAAAATCATTACACGTAATTCGTAATACTTTTTGTGTACTATAAATTATGTGTTTTATAATTTAATTTTTTTAAAGAAAAATACACATCAAAGTTTTCATTTGAAAAATAATCAGTTTAACTTTAAAAATTAAAACAAGACATTTAATTAAGAATGTGTTGTTATTCATACAGATTTGCTTGTATCCATAACCTAAGTCTAAGTCAAGGTGACTAATGGGCCTGCGTGTCTGTTAGTGTGGCAACTTGTACTTAGACCTAGCTAGAATAGCTTAGGGGTGCTTATTGTAATTAGCCTAGCCTTTAGAAGATTGCCTGCATTATATCAGCCGTGTTCATATCAGCAGTACTCTAGTCATCAGCCAAAGCCTACATCAGCAGCTCCATCAAGATATCGGACAAGTTTGCTTCAGCCAAGTTGCAGATTTCCAAGAACGACCAATATCGAATTACCTGAGACATGCCTCAAGATATCAAATGAAATCTTTTCATTAAATGCGACAACGTTAACCTGCAAGACGCATTTAATGATACTTTCTATTTAGACATTCTTCTCAGAAAAGGACATTCTGCCAGCAAACACAGTCTACCCATTTTTGGCAAATTGACAAGATACAGTCTGAATCATGCCGAACAACCTATCAGATCTCAACAGCAACATTAGAGCATTTAATGCTCTTAAATTCAAATTACCAAGCTGAAGAAGATCTCCAACGGCTACAAAGCTTCCTCAATATATATATAGAAGACTCCATTGAAGCATTTTAAGACAGAGACACACAAGAGAATACTACACGAAGCTAACACGCTGAAATTTTCATCTTCTGTCAAGCTAGTACATTAAAAAGCTAAAAAGCCTCATCTGTAAAACATTATTTGAAGAGCTTCAATCTGTGACGATTAGTCTATAAAGCTCTTCATTGATTGCTACCCCTTAGCATTCATAGCTCACGAGAATTATATCTCTATAGATATTAATTCTCCCGCAAACACTTGGTCAACTATTTTTGTACACAATCCATTAGTGATTTTTCTTGTAAAGATTCTAGTGGAAAAATTAGTACACGCTTTTCAAATCCAAAGTTGACCACTTTGGTTGTGGACGTAGCACTTATTTATAAGTGTGAACCATATTAAATTCCCTGTCCATTTTCTGTGTGATTGTGAATTGCTACTCTTTGTTAATTTCCAAACTTTCAACAATTTGATAACTGCTGATCTTGTCCTATCAAGATCAGCCATTCTTAACTTGTCCTATACTTCTTCAAAATTTCGCTGCAAAATACTTTTTAACTCAAGTTAAGAAAATCTTTCAAACAGTTTTTAAAATTAGGACATAGGCTATTCAACCCCCCCTTTCTAGCCTATTTTGAGCGCCTTGAGACCTAACAATTGGTATCAGAGCTTAACTCTTTGAAAACTAGTTTTTCCAAGATTAAACTCTTGAGAGATTAAAGATCAATGGCTGCTCATCAAATGTTGGAAACTTCAAATGTGAATCATTGTCTGTCTTTGGATGAAGTTCATTTTGATATTTGGAAAGACAAAGTTAAAAGACACATGAATTCTATTGACAAGCGTTTATGGAAATGTGTTACGGATGGACCAAGGATCCCATGAAGCCAAACACTCTAGCTGCACTTGATCCAGCGGTGATCACGAGGTTCCAAAACGAGAAAGAAGAATGGGATGAAGAAGATAGGAAGAATGGCCTGGATGGAAAAGCAATCAACATCATCACCGATTCGTTGATATCGGCCATACCAGATCATAAATTTGGATCTTGCTAAAGAAATGTGGGAAGCTATATTGGAATATCGGAAGGTGATGGAGAAACAAGAAACAACAAGCTATACACTTGCATCCGAGTTCGATTCATTCAAAAGGATCCTAAAGAAACCCTGCAGAGTGCCTACGACAGATTTTGAGTAGTTAATTCCCGCTATTCTTTAGGAAAGAAATATGAAAAGAAAGAAATAAATATGAGATTTAACGCGCATTAGGTAGTTTATGGCGCGTAAAGATCACTACCATGAAAGAATCCAAAGACTTGAATAAATTATCTCTTAGAAATCTTTACATAAGTCTTTGGTTTATGAGCTTGAAATCCAACAAACTCAAGAAATGGAAAAGAGTTTTAAAAATCTATCTTTACCGTCATTAATCTGTTGAACCCTCTTGTTCTATACACGATGAAACACCATCTACATCCATTGATGGTGATGATACTCTTCTCGGCGAAGCCTTTGCCATGTTTGTAAAGAAGTATCAGCGTTTCAAAAGGTTTAACAAATCATCCTATAAGCGTCTCCTTATAAGGCTGCTTGCTCCTACAAAAACAAATGCTCATAATAAAAGCGTTGTTAACCAAAAGAAAATGAGCTTGTTTGTTTTAATTGTAGGAAACCATGTCATTTTGCCTCAAGATGTCCTAAGCCAAAATATGAATTTTACAAAAAACGTCCTGACTCTAAATTTCAAAAACAAAAAGGGATGGTGGCCGAGGACATTGATGAAAGCAACTTGCCCACATGGTGTGACACAGATTCTGATGAGGAAGATTCCTGTGACTTTGCTGAAACAGCAAATATATGTCTCATGGCCGTGGAATCACCCCATGACTCGCTTAGATCACTCCCATTTCAACAGATGATAGCGATGATGATGAGCTCAATGAACCATCGAGGGAGAACTCATCAAAATCAATAAAGACATGCTGGAAGAATTTGCCAAATTCAAAACTGCCTATGTAAAATTAGCCAAAAAACACGAGCTAGTTGTCTCTGAGAAATCTACCTTGATGTCTGAGATCAAAGATCTCAATAGGCAACAAGCAGAAAATATCAAGACTCAAAAAGAGAACAAAACATTAACTAAAAAGGTGGAATTCCTACTTGAGCACATCAAGAAAATTAATTCTGAGAAAGATAACCTTCAAAAGGTTGTTGATACTTGGAATAATTCAAAAGGAAACTTCGATACCATTCTTTCAAAACAAAAATATCTTGATGAAAAAACTGGTATCGGTTTCCAAAATGAGCTCAATATAGGAAATTCATCCAGCTCTCAAGAAAAGGAGATAACTGAAGTAACTGCAAAAGAAATGGCTGAAGAAGTTATCTATAATCAGCATTCCTCTCAAAAAGGAAAGCAAGGACTTAGATTTAACAAAGTTCCGTACACTTACTCTAAAATAAATCACACAAGTCCTGTGGTAAGAAATCGGTCGACTTCCATGACACTCTTAATAGGGAGATGAGCTCATGGACCTGCTATCGACGCCTGTGAAAACAATGACGATATAAAACCAAAGAACTCTCAGCTCAAGTATATTAAATTTGTCAAAGGAAAGACTGCAAATCTCAACCCTGCTGATAAGAAGCTTAAAGGAAGTTTGTTTGAAATTGTAAAATCTTTTGATAAAAGGTCCACTAGTATGAAGACCAATATCACCAGAAAATTGCATTATCAACCTAAGTCCAATAAGCGGTTATCGAAATCGGTTATTTCAATATGCGATTATAGAAAACTTCTAAAGGAATTTTCAAACATGTTCAGGTTTTCACAACGCACACTTTGCAAAGGTCATGGTCACAAGATTCATGAATGCCTTCTGAGATTCATACCTAAGCCCAAAGGATTTACACCTCCTAAGGTCAAATGGTATGGGTTCCAAAAGGTTACTAACCCTCGGGACCCAAGAATAAAGCGGGGACCATGTTCATAAATGATTAAATTTGGGGAATGCTTCATGGTCATTAATGAGGAGGAGAAAGATGTATGGTATCCGGACGTGGATGTCAAAGCACATGATTGAAATCGAGAATCTTCTCTCGACATTGTTGAAGCTAAAGGTCCTTGTAATCTTTGGTGATAACTCCAAAGGAAAGACACTTGGCTATGGAAACATCATTCGAGGAAGTCGACAATAAGTAAAGTTTCTCGTTGAAGGATTGAAGCATAATCTTCTAAGCATATCACAATTCTATGACAAAGGATTAGTCATCAATTCACTTCAAGGCATTGTCTCATCAAGGACAAGTGAGACTTGTTCAACAATCGGCGAGGTTTGAAAGGAAATGTGTATCTGCCGTTGACTTAAACGCCGTTGAAGGAAAATCAAATCGTGTTTAGTTGCAAAGTCATCAAATGATACAAATGGTCGTGGCACAAAAGGCTTAGTCATCTCAATTTTAAATATTTGGAGAAGCTATCAAAGGACAACCTAGTTGTTGGTTTGCCTAAAATATCGGTGATCCTCACAAGCTTTGTAAAGCATGTCAACGGGTAAATTACACAAGTCATCATTCAAGAGCAAGCCATGTTATCAACGTCCGAGCTCTACCTCCCCGCGATATGGATTTATTTGGACCAAGCACTACTACAAGTCTTGGCGGAAAGAATACACACTAGTAGTAGTTGATGACTACTCAAGATTTACTCGGTTGAGATGATGTCATCAAAAGATGAAGCATATGACATCATAACGTAACTCTTCGTGAGACTTCAAACTCGATGACATTGCCGATATCGACGCATAACGGAACGTAATTTAAGAACAATGGTGTAGCCAAATATTGCGATGACCATGGAATTGGTCACAATTTCTCTCAGCTGGTACACCTCAATGTATGGAGCGCCTGAAAGAAAGAACGTAACTCTCATGAAGCCGAAGACCATGATTGCCGAGCAAAACCGCTTATGTATCTCTCGGTCAAGTCGCCAATACACCGCTTCACTCAAAACAGTCCATTATCAATAAGTTTCATAACAAAACTCCATATGAAATATGGAGAGGCAAAACTCCCAATATTGGTTTCTTCAAAATATTTGATGCAAATGCTATGTTCTTTACAATGGAAAAGAACATAGAGGCAAATTTGAATCCAAAAGTGATAAGGAATATTTCGGGATATGCCAAGTTTTCAAAAGCTTATAGAGTTTATAATAAAACCTTTCTTAAAGTTGTTGAATCTGCTCATGTCTCTTTTGATGAATTTGATTTTATTCCACATATGGCTCCTAAGGTATCTAACGACTCGATGAGTATGAGACAGTAATGTAACGCCAAGCTCCACGTACCGAACCTTCATCCTCACAAGTTCCTCCAAGAATCAATTGATAGAACCTCCTAGAAGTGAAAATGAATCAAAAATGAAAACTCGTAAAATCCTAATCCACTTCCACACCAAATTTTACAACCTACCTTAGAATTAACATATCCTCTAGAAAACCAAGCTTCGACACTTCCACTTCTCAAGAACCCAACTCGCAGATGGACATGTTCTACCCCGATATTCGAAGTTAAAGATCATCCTATCATTCAAATCATCGGCGATCTTAATGTTGGAGTTCAGACTAGAAAAGCCTCAAGAAATGAATGCATGTACTCTACAAAGATTTGTATCACATACCGAACCCAAGAAGATAGATGAAGCTGGAAGATCCAAGTCGTGGAAGTAATGCAAGAAGAAATAAACCAATTTGACAAATGTCAGGTTTGGTCACTTGTCCCTAGACATAAAGGACAAGTTGTGATTGGAACAAAATGGGTCTTTAGAAATAAGATGGATGAAAATGGGAATATCACCAGAAATAAGGCAAGACTTGTAGCTCAAGGATACGCATGTGAGGAGGGAATTGACTATGATGAAACATTCGCCTCCCCGCAAGACTAGAAGCCATCGACTATTCTTGGCTTGCATCCTTCAAAGACTTCAAAGTATATCAAATGGATGTCAAGAGTGCCTTTCTAAATGGTGAACTACAAGAAGAAGTCTACGTAGAACAACCACCTGGTTTCATCGACAATTCAAGAAGAGAAGACGTATACAAGCTAAGGAAAGCACTTTATGGACTTAAGCAAGCTCCAAGGGCTTGGTATGAGACCCTTTCAAAGTTCTTGATATCTCAAGGCTTTGTGAGAGGTCAAATTGATACTACCCTTTTTATTATGAAACATAAAGGCCATTCTTTACTTGTTCAAATTTATGTTGATGATATTATATTTGGTTCTACTAACGAGAATCTTTGCAAAAGATTTGAGAAGCTTATGCAGAGCAAATTTGAAATGAGCATGATGGGAGAACTAACCTTCTTCCTAGGATTTTTCAATCAAGCCAAATATGCTAAGGATGTTATCAAGAAATTTGGGCTTGAAAATGCAAACAGCCAAGACACCCATGGCCACCAACTGCCATCTTGACAAAGATGAAAAGGGCAAGAAAGTGGACATGACTCTCTATAGAGGCATGATTGGTTCACTTTTATACTTAACCGCTAGTAGGCCTGACATTATGTTTGCTGTTTATGTATGTGCTAGATTTCAAGCAGATCCAAAGGAGTCTCATCTACAAGCTGCTAAAAGAATCATCAGATACTTAATCGATACATCTAATTTGGGTATTTGGTATCCAAGGGACTCATCTTTTAATCTTATAGGATACTCTGATGCTGACTTTACTGCTTGTAAAGTTGACAGGAAAAGCACAAGTGGGACATGTCAATTCCTAGGAAATAGACTTGTTTCATGGGCAAGCAAAAAGTAAACTTCTGTCTCAACTTCAACAACTGAAGCAGAATACATATAGCGGGCAATTGCTGCTTCAACCGGATCAAACAACAACTGGTAGATTATGAGATCAAAACTGCTGAATGCCCTATAATGTGTGACAATACATCTGCTATTTCAATTTCTCAAAATCCAGTCATGCACTCCAAAATAAAGCACATAGACGTGAGATATCACTTCTTAAAAGATCATGTGGAGAAAGGTAACATCAACATGCAATATATATCTACCGATCAGCAATTAGCTGATATTTTCACCAAACCACTTGACTCCGCCAGGTTTGCCTACTTAAGAGGAGAGCTTGGTATGCTCGACCTTAATTCTTAACCCTTGAAGAATTTATTACACTTTATCTGTTGATAAATCTGCCTATTTTATCAGACAAGTGTAAAACTGCCGATGTTATAGGACAACTGTAAAGTAAGTATTTTCCTATTTGAAAAGGCCGTCTTTAAAATCGAGTATGTGAACAGTCATTTCTTATAGCATTAAATGCGGACTTCAAAATTTATCAAATATCATTTAATGAAAACTTTCAGTATTATAAAAGGGAATTCTCAAAATTAACTATTCACCATTCGCAAAAACCGCCTCTCGCACTTTCAAAATTCTGAGATTTCTTCAAAGTTCAAAAACCTCAAAAATCATCAAATCGTTCATTTCGATTCTGCTATCAATTCTCAAATGGTGAGTAACAACATTCTCTTTCGTTTACTTAATTCAAGTTCTGTTACAAACTATAAGTCTGATGAACTGTTTGGGTATTGTTTAATCGATAAATTACAAATGCTTGATTTTATGAATCCTTGTTAGTTATGACAAAATCTCTGGATGTGAAGTGCGAATAAAGTAATTTAGTAAAGAACCCATCTCTGTTCATATTGTTGCATTTCCAGACGATGATAAATTTTTTTTGCTGTTCTATTAACAAATCTATGTTTATTTGAATATTTTGGATTTAAATTTGAATAGTAAAAGTGTTCTAAAGAACTGCCGAAAATTTGTTTTTAACTCGCTGATTGATATAGGCAACTACACAATCCTCTCTCTGCAACAAATTAGGACAAGTCATGTAAGCCACAAGCACCTATTAAAAATCTTCCTCGCACAAACTATCACCAAGGCATGACAATTGACACCAAATCTATCTTAAGCTACCCTTTCGTGAAGGTTTGTTAAGAGACCTAGAAGGATGT